>MU105904.1:10394-133645 GCA_012274485.2 Sinapis alba | reverse complement strand
CAAACGCCAAAACGTGGCCTCGACGCAACAGTCATTGCTTCTCTCCCTACCTTCACCGTTGGAGCCAACGGTGGTGACGTGGAGGCTGCTACTGAATGTGCGGTGTGTCTTAGCATGTTTGAGGAGCAGGACACGGTTAGAGAGTTGCCGAACTGCAAACATGTTTTCCATGTTGACTGTGTTGACACGTGGCTCACTACTTGCTCCACTTGTCCTGTTTGTCGGAGTGAAGTTCAGCCGAAGCCGAGACTTGAGCCTGAGCCGAGAGAAGGACCAGTCGGTGACGGTGCCTCACCACCAACTGCTCCACCGTCGTTGGAGGATGTCAGGCTGAACTCTTCGTCGGTTTCACGATTAGACTCGTTTAGGAGAATCTTGACAAGAGAAAGATCTTTGAACAGGATTAATCATTCTTGTCTTGACCAAGATCATGTAGTGGAACTTGAGAGACTTTGACTCTACATAGATAATACATATAAATCATACATAAGTTTATATACTACACTCTATTTTTGTACTACGAAACTTGTCTATAGTTTTTTGATGTGTAATGCGAACAATATTTATATGTTAGTCAAAAGATAAATATTGATACAAAACTAAGTGATTTTGATGCCTTTCTAGTTAACTCTTCATAGTGGTAAGACAGTAGAAAGCTAAACTGCTTGTTGTGAGATCATCTCTTTGCAACTTGAGTTCATCTGAGTTTTAGAAGTGATGTTACTGTCTGAAAACCACGAGATCTTCAAAAGCATTTTGGAATACAGAAACATGACAGGAGAGTTAAACTTTTTTTGGACAAAACGAAGCTAAAAGAATTTACAAACCATCTCAGATTCTCAAGTAAAGAAGGAGAAAAGATTAGAAGACTCTTCTCCCTGTTAACACCAACCATCAAAGAGGTTAACTAGTAGTCAGATAAAAGCAGAGACTGAAAACCATCACTGATGTGATGATGGCTCGTTTGTATGATTGTTTGAGACATCAGACGGAGCTACTGTTGCAGGAGTTGCTAACTTAACTCCTTTGGTAGCCTTTGTACGCCCTTTGGTAGGAGGAGAAGGTTTGTCTGAAGCCACCTCAGGTGTCAACTGTCCCATCTTCTCCATCTTCTTCTGCAGATCAGCAAGAGGGTCTTTTGCGACTCTTCCCTTGGGACTCTTCTTTCCACTAGTTAACTTGAGCTCTAGTCTGTATAAGGCACATACATCGGATTCATTGATCTGGTACTCAAAGAGATGCCACTCGAAGAGACCAGGAGGTTGTGGATCCATATAGTAAGATCTCTTCTGGCCTTGTTGCTCTTTCATCAGCTGTTTTCTTGATTCATGCCAGCCTCTTCCGCTGTAATCTGGGAGTGATCTTTGCTTTCGGTTTCCACTATCATATGCTCTTCTCGGTTTGTCGAAGAATAGCCATTCTCTAATCGTTTCTCCCTCGACCAGCTCAAGATGAAACAGCTCTGCATGTATAAACACAGTTAACAAAAAGGGTCAGGAGACAATGAAATGTTGCACTAAATGTGCATATGCTCTCACCTGCTGCGTTCCATGGGCATTTTGTGTTGACAGCTCCTTCACAAACTGGGATGCCAACATTCTTACCAAGAGTCTTTGCACGAAGAGCATCAATCAACAGATTATCTTTCAAACTAATGCCTCCTGGTCTTAAAACAGGTGCTGTGCCAGGGGAATCTTCATTCAGAGCTAGATTCCCATGGTAGTCACTGCAGTAGTCCAGGTACCAGTCAGATCCGTGAGCAGGCCTTGTGCAATCCCATAGTGCACACTTTGGTCCCAAAAAGGCAGAAGGAGGAGGAGGCACACGGACACTTGATGGAGTAGTAAACTCAGTATAGTTTTCAGACGCGTCAAGCTTAATGGAAGGGCTGTTGTTGTTGAACTCCTGGCGCACTTCTGAGAGATGGTAATCCAACTGAGAAGTTATATCCAAGTTGGTGAGTTTCTGGCCATGGAAATCAGGAGCGGTGTTTATGCTTGGATCAAAGTCTTGAAACGCAAAATGGAGTTGCTGGTCATGTGGTTGGGTGTTATTAACAGCTTCCTGAGAGAGAAAATATGAACTGTAAAGAAACAACCAAAGAAACTCAAAGTAAAACAAGAATGAACAAATATCAAATAGAATATAAGATCAATGGTGTTACATATAGTTACAAATAGTAGCTAGGTCACCTCAAAACCACTGGAGAAATTAACGTTAAAAGGACTCTGACAAAAAGGCTCATCTGTCCATTCCAAGTGTTCTGAAGGGCACAAGCTTTGATCAAAACCGTCAAGCTTTGGCGCAGCAGCGTGTTCCTTCAACGAACTAGTTGCATCATCTTCTTCATCGTTTAGTTTCAACAGACGAGCTATCTCCTCAGAGAAATGACTAATACTTCCACCCTGCACATTTGATCAAACATCAAAAAATCACCACAAAAATAAATAAAAAACGAATCTTTATCATTCAACGAAGCTAATGATCCACTAAAGTCCAAGACTTGGACATAAGTAATGGAGTACGAACCAGAAGAGAAGATTCAGGGGAAGGAGCAGTGAGCTCAGCTTCCCACTCACGGAGGTTCTGAGAGATTTGAGCTTCCAAGAACGCATGATCACCAAGCCTCCCTTCCTTCCTAGCAGCCTGGAGATGTGAGAACCTCTCCCGGAGTTGGATTAGCTTCTCCACCAGATTCTGATGTGAAGAAGAAACACATGTGATCTTCTGATGGTTTGACATCTCTCTTCTTTTCCTCCTCTCTCTGCCTAATACAAAAAAGCTAATCACACAGAGAATCTCCAGATGATTCGGATTTTCACGAAAACAACAAATCAAAATCAATACAAACTAAATCGCACTAGCTCATTCGGTTACTTCTACACCAAATCATCGATTCTCAGAACCTAAATCAATAACTTTAACATGAGAAACTCACAGTTTCGATTGGGATTGATACAGCTCCGATAGAGGAAGAGGAGTTATCGAGACGAAAGATGAAGAAGAAGCAAGGAAGGAGTCATCATCGTCATCTAATTTCTTTTCTATGGCGTTTTTGTTTTTTTGATCGTCTTTTGCTGCGATTTTTATATATCAGGCCCGTTAAAGGCCTGCTATATGTTAGCCCATTAATGATCCGCTAGATATATGGAAAATTCAAAATTTATCGCGCCATAGAGAAAGATCCAGGGAGAAAGATGTTGTATTATTGATGACTAGACTACTATCATCCAAAAGGAGAAAATGTTAAAGTTTCTTATTTCAAAGATATTATGTTTATGTGTTGAAAAATTCTTTTGACATGTGTCAAATTATATCAATTTAAATATTAAAATTTGATGTGATCAGAAACTCATTATGTTTAATAAATAATGTTGATGCTTATAAGATTTGACAGTTTCTTGTTAAAAGATATATTTCTTCCATATTATTTTAATTGGTGTTTTAGGAGATTTTTTTGTTTCATTATAACTGATGTTTTCAAGTTTCTATGTAAAAATTAAATGTAATTTTATGTTTATGACCATTTGTATTTTGCATAATGTCTTTTTATTGGTTGAATTAGTTGTAATTATTGTTATTTTTAAACAAACGAGAATAATTGTATAAAAGATTGTAATTTTTTAATCGATTTGTAAAAACCTTAAAAACCAGTTATTGTGATACAGAAGGAGTATTTGCTTCGAAAACTAGATTTTTTTTTTTGGTTCGGAATAAGATTAGTTTACCAAACTAAAATAAACTAATGTTTTGAAACTGGAAAATTGTATAGTATATGTCATCATTCTGATAGACAGACCAAAGAGGGTCTATGATAGGCTGTATATTTTGTTTCTCATACTCAAATCTCGTTTTTGTGACACTAACATCGTAGAGGTTCATTAATTAGTTCAATTTCATATGTAAGTTTGTTAAATATTAGGTACAAACTGCAATAAATCTCAAGGCCATCAAAACGTCGTCATTGTCTATGTCGTTAATGCAAACACAAGCGTTGTTTATTTCCTTTGTTGTATACATTTTCTACTCAAATGTCAAAATCAACTACTAATATTTTGCTATCGCTGGCCCTCTACCAGTACTGCAATCTATGATAATATGCTCATACCCGTCTCTCAATTACCATAAGAGGAAATGTGTTGTTAATGCATTTAACATATAGCTCGGTACATATTTATTATGTGTATATATGTGCAGATATAATGAAGAGAACTGTGGAGGAATATGATGAAAACGAAGTGGCAAGATATTGACACAAAAAATATTAATGCAACATAGAGTCCCCATACCACAATAACATTTGTTTCAAGTAACTTCTAATTATAGTAATAAACAGACACGTTGCAGGCATGAGCATCATGAGTAAAGTAGCCTCCATTCAATACCTCTCTCTCTCTGTTTCTTAATCATAAAACTACCTCTTTGTCTCTTTCTTTCTTTCTTTTTTTTTTCCACTCATCAAATCTAATCTAACATAGCCTAGCTATGCTCATTATTCTCCAATATATCTGACCAAACATTTAACAGAGTAAAACCCTAATAAATGATCGTTTGTACACCTAAAGACAACCTCAAGTAATGATAAAAAAAAAAAAAAAACACCTTCTCTATATAACACAGTAAATAATCCATTTCTCTTCCTCTTCCTTAACTCACCAGCAAGCTCAAAGTCTCTATCTATCTACGGTTTTCATCTTCCTACACTTTTATTATTACTTGCTTCTGAAGTAATTATCATAAACTCTTTATATAACATCTTATACTTAAATCACGCAGGGGAGTATAGTATCATCTTCATTCATCATCAGTATCTATCGTCACCATCTGTTGGAAGAATATGAAGAGGACACATTTGGCAAGTTTCAGCAGCAAAAACAAAACCCAAGAAAAAGAAGGTGACACTAGTGGTAATGACAGAGTCATCATGAATCTCTACAATAGCTATGAAGCTGGGATGATCCCATGGCCTCCCAAGAACTACACTTGCAGCTTCTGCAGGAGAGATTTTAGGTCTGCTCAAGCACTTGGAGGCCACATGAATGTTCACAGGAGAGACAGAGCAAAACTCAGACAGATCCCTTCTTGGCTCTTTGAACCTCACCAACACATACCTGTTGGCAACCCTAACCCTAACCCTAATTTTAGCTCTTCTTCTTCTACAACGCCTGCTCATCTTGTTTTGGATAATACTACTAGCTATGGAGGTTTGATGGTGGAAAGAGAGAAGAACAAGAGCAATGTGTGTAGCAGAGAGCTCAAGAAGAGTGCCATAGATTCATGTCATGCTGCAAAATGTGAGATAAGTCGTGGGGATCTTATGAACAAGAAACATGGAGTCACGAGGTTGGAGCTTGGGATGGATTTGAGGAATCCAAAACAAGTTCTTGATTTGGAGCTTCGACTTGGCTGCCTTTAAATAAATTTATTTAATAATTTAACTACAAAATTATATGTAAGGTATGTATAGCTGAGCAGTGAGCAAGAGATTGTGATTGCATTTAAGCTAATGAAATTTAATGGTATTATACGTGCATTTTAAGTATATGGAAGTTTTACAAAAATTAAACAAAGTTGAAAAAAAACAATCCAATTTCTTTCTAGGATTTTGTACAATTACAAAACAAAATGTTAAAATGTTTACATTCTTTAGTGAGTGTCATTTTTTGTAAAATATTATTTTTGTTATTTTCTATTTTCCATAATTTAAGAAAGTATTAATAAACAAAATACCAACACTTGTCTTTTAAAAAAAAAAATACTACCGGTGTTAAATCTGTCAACTTCAAGCATGTTGTAAAATATGAAATACTATAGTATAAATATATTCAGTATATAATAATACATAAATGCATAGTAGAATTACGTAAAGTAGGAGCTAGATAAAAATAAGATAAAGTGGCTTGCATGTGTATGTGGGTATTAAGAAAGGAAAAAGTGATAAAGATTGCATTATTATAGAGATGGGTTGATGTCTGATGAGACACAGAGACGCATGCGACAAAGTGGTACTATGAAACATATAAAGATTGATGATGATCAATTGACTTATGAATAGTTAATGTTTTCATCTTTTACACTCACCATCACATATAAAGCTTCGTTTTTAATATAATTATATGTATTTGTAGTAACTCTCATGCATGTCATGGTATGTGTGTGTGTTAAATTGTCTGCTATAAAAAGAAAATAATGAATGCACTTGTGAAAATGTAATTGACTTGCAAGAGTTCTTGTGCCTTTTATTTTGCTCTAGGAATGGAGTTTGTAATCAGGTCCGGACTAGCTAATATCTGAATATGCTATTAACAATTGGAGTTTATAATGATTAAGGTCATATTCAACCACTCACATCGACCAACAAAATGTTTTTTTTACCAACAAAATGTCTAGTTTAAAATCAACCAAAATTGTATTTTTCCATCACATATACGCATTTATATATGTATATGCATATACATGTGTGAGATGTTGAATGTGGGGGCTTTGCAAGTAGAAAATACCAATACATGTATATAGGATTTTTTTTCCTGTAAATATTATAACATATACTTTTATATATGTAAAACCTGTAAAGTTGAACGGTACTCCATTTCATGGCTTGTGATTAACACATCAGTGCTTATTGGCTACGGTATACAGTTACATGTCACCTATACATATGTATGTATACATATACTAATTATGAATGTACAGAGTACATGCAGATCAAGAGCAAAGAGTGTAGGAGACAAGATCATAAAATCAGAAAACAAGTGATGTGAAAAGGAAACAAGAAAATGGAATGTTTGGTCAATACATTTGGGATGTTTGTGGTTTCCCATGAACAAATTTAATCTGACATTTTCCATCTTCCCCAACAATTTTAATTCAATATACAAACCCCATCATCACCTTTCCATTTTTAGAATCTATCACCTTCCTCACTAATCTCTACCTTCCCGATCGATTCTTCCCTTTCCTATGAATAATAATTACTATGAGTTTGTTTGTGTTTGAGTGATGTGAAAGGTAAGAGTTTTTCGTCATGCACCCTAATATTTTTTCTTCTTACATATTTACCCCCAAAGTTCTTATAGAAATCCTTGGTTGTTGTTGCTTCTTGTAATATTGAGGAATTGATTAGACCAAACACAGAGATTATTTGTCTAAAACTGTAAAACTTATGTGATTTCTTAACTGTCCAATCACATTGACTTCTGTCTATATCACAAAAATCACATGCTTTTCTACTTATGTCATCTCAACGGTTCTTTCCAACCCAAGATTCTCTTTATTTCGTCTGAAGTGATAGATCTCTTGAACCGCGTGACATACATAATTATACTCTAATCAACTGGAATCGAATGTGAGAAAAATTGTGTATACTTCCAATACGAAAATGAGAACGTACTTCTTAGAGTGAAGCAAGTACTTTTTTGTACTATAACTACATTTTTATTATCAGCAACGAAGCACCAGTGGTCTAGTGGTAGAATAGTACCCTGCCACGGTACAGACCCGGGTTCGATTCCCGGCTGGTGCAATACTTTTTAAACAACACATATATTGAGCTACACTATTCTACAACCCCTTTAGGCTTTAACGGGCCCTCGATATTTTTGCATTGATACGTAGTTAAACATAGAAGACTTTTTCATTTATTTATTTCTCCATACTCCGATGATAAAATTCTGCGTACAACCATATTTACTTATTGAAAGTTCAAAATTTCAAACTGAAATTTGTAAAAAAATACATAACAATATTATTTTATTTAAAACTATTATTTGGAAACTGAAAAAACTCAGATGGGAAGTGCATGCAAGTATTGAACACAGAGATACACATGTTTGCTCAAGTCAAGCGCCGCGTGATGGAGAAACCTCCCAAAGTGAATAAGTTTTCTTATATCTTCAAGTTCTGTCAAAATACATATTCTCCAGTAAAAAAAAATTACAATAATAAAATTACCATGTATAATCACATCCACGTAATTTTAAGAACACGAGTGTTAAGTGAAAGTCACATGCAGACACTATCCGAGTTGCAATCACACGATCTCCCTCTCGTGTACCAAATCCGTAAGTACATTATATCAAATTCTTTTGGCATATAAAAACATTATTAAACTTCTGATAATCTCCTCAGGTGATTTGAATAGTAGTCTGTACCAGCTACACACTCACTTCATGTAACCGAATATTCCTAAGCCACCTAAGCAGATCCAGCACAATCAATCAAATTTAAGAGCTTTAGTGTTTTGTTTTGTCATAAAGGGAGATTAGAGCATGATTATTCTTAAATAAGAGATAAAGGGGTCTCTTATTACTATTTTTTATATTTTTTTGCTTTTTCTGTTTTTTTTTTTTTTAAAATAATCAATCGCAGATCGACACATGTCAATAGGACTTGCGAACAGGACAAGAGACGGTTCTTATTTAAGAATTTTAAGAACCGTCTTTTACACTGTTCATAGGTCCCACATGTTAGTGGAATCCGCAAAAAGTTCAAAAAATCCCTTTAAGAGACCCGGATAATTATACTCTTAAATTTACGTATTTAACAATTAAATACTCCATAAAATGATCTCCAAATACATTCATGGCATTAACATTTGTCGGTACACCTTCACAGGCATTTGCCGGTTTATCCGGTCCCCCCACGTCACGACAAACAGCAGCAGTTCCAATGTCCGGCGTTCGGCGGAAGAACTTATAAATAACTTTTCTTCTTCTTTCACTAATTGAGTTTAAAGAAAGAAAGAAAGATATAACACAATAATTAACTAATTGAGTTTGCTTTGATGAAACTCCAAAAAAACAAACGTATTCGTGTATAAAATAATATATGAAAAAGTGATAGGAGACCTAAGACTACCTCATTACTAAGAATATGGATATTTTTTTTGTAGAAATTAATCCACGAATGAAAAGAAAGAGAAGTTGGACTAATTAAATTAAAAGCCAATAATTTACTTTAGAAAATTAAATTTTAATAAAATAGAAGTCTTAAGTTGCAATCTCCATTATTGATTGTCTCCCTTCAATCCAACATCTGACCCTCCATTGTCTACCATTCACACCCTTTGGCTCACTCGAAGAATTTGGACATTAATTGCATTCTTTTTATTTAATAATCTCACTAAATTGTCATAGACAAGGCAATTCTTCTTATACATTTGGATGTATATATACTGTATCTTAGTTCATGATCGATCTACAAAATAATAGTGTCTTTATTTGGCTTCCCTAAAATATCAATTTTAAGATTGTTCATCCCGTATAGATAAGTCTTTAGTGCAGAGTTAATTTTAAAAATTAATATTCAAGTGTGGTTAGTTAAAATTACCAGCAAAAATATGATGTTTCAGTGATGCTAGTTCGATGCTAATGCTATGAATGATTACACATATTATATATTGCGATGGATGATTACACATACAATTCTAATTATTTTAGTTCGATTCTATATGAATACACTTTATTCATGTGAAAAAATCACTTCTCATTTTATTCTTACGGAGTATCTAAGGTTAAAACTAATAGCTCGAGTGATTTAATTTTCTATATTTCCCTAGTGTTAGTTTAATTATAAGACTATAGAGCATGTATAGGTTTGTTTGAGTTGAAAGAGAGTCTCACACGCAATTTGCAAACTATTATCACATACTTCAGCTACGAATATTGAACACAACCTTATCTGGATAATTAGATTATATATTATATTCAGTAATGTAACTGGCGCGAAGCAAGAAATTGTATATATAACATTTGTAATGTCAACACATATTCGAACTCTAGAGATGGACAATAAAAGCATTTTACTCTAGAGATGGACAATAAAAGCATTTTACATACAAATATGATACAAAATATTAGACAAAACTAATTAAAATAGTACTATATTATATTTCTTCCATTTTAAAAGATGTTTTAGAGTTCTCACAAGTATTAATATATATATTAAATTGTAATTATAAATATATTATTTTTTTGGTTTACTATTTTACAAATTTTTACATAGTCAAAATTCAATGAACATAATTAATTGATTTTAAATTAACTATTTAAAGTTATTATCTAGTAAAAATACATTAAAACATCAAAAAAATACCCTTTTAAAATATTTTTTCAAAAACATGGATCACTTTAAACGGAAGGAGTATGACCATTAAAAACATCACCAATGATAGAGACTATTTGAACTTTTCAAAAAGTTGAAACTATTATTATCTAATTACATATTTTTTGTAGACAAAACTGAACCACTAAATAAGTGACATGCGCGCAGAAAATGAATTTCTCACAAGTACATGGAAATTTTTTTAATACAAACTTTTCTATCATTTTTTCAATATTCTTATATTTTTTAGTTGTAAGAAATATACGAGGCACTCCATTGAAAATAAAATAAGTAGGCCCGAAAAAAAAAAAATCTCTCTCATCACAGTGTTCCTTTTATAAAATCCACCCAAAGACACTAAACTTCACCATCATCATTGCATTTCTTTTTCTTTTTTCCTCCATCACCGTTACCTAGTTCGCTCGTGCACATCTCTAACGATCCCAAGTCCAAAATCATCACTTCTTCCAATCTTTTCAACATCTCTTAAAAAAACAATCTTACAAAAAAAAAAAACTATACAAAAGTGAACAAAAACAAAGAGAACCCTTCTTTCCTTTTAGTACAAAATAACACAAATCATCACCTTTCGTCGATGGCAACTTCAAGCAACGTTACAACGGCAGGGACAGGTTCACCGTGCGGCGCGTGCAAGTTCCTGAGGCGGAAGTGTGCATCGGATTGTATATTCGCACCTTACTTCTCATCGGAGCAAGGAGCAGCAAGATTCGCAGCTATTCACAAGGTGTTTGGAGCTAGCAACGTCTCTAAGCTCTTGCTCAATGTCCCTATACATGATCGATGTGAAGCTGTTGTCACGATCGCTTACGAAGCTCAGGCTCGTCTCCATGATCCTGTATATGGCTGTGTCTCTCACATCTTCGCTCTCCAACAACAGGTACCTATATCAACTCAGTAATCACTACTAATACATCAAATTTTATAGTCACTTTGAGGATTTGATATGAATGGTTGTTATTAATTGGTATGATATTAGTGCATGTAGCTAAATTTTCAAGAAAATCTCGAGGATAAGTATCAAATAATTTTTCCATCAAAACGTTTGTTTTCACATTAGTTTTTGTTTTGTTTGATACAATAAATTTCATAACCGTTTGATATTTCAATACTAATATATACAGTTCATAGGAAAACGTTACAGCAATCTGTTTTTTTTTCCAATAAATTTATGCCATAACAATAACTCTTTCCTTTTCATATTAGATATAGAGATGCATGTTTAATGACACTAACTCTTTTTATTTTAGAAAATAGAGTTTCGCAAATTTTGGTGATATTCACAAAAGTTTATATAGATAAACATGTCTCTTATGATTCTTTTGATTATTCTTGGAAAATTAACCATTATAAATATGTAGAACATTACATGAATATATTTAGAAAAATTATTCAAATTTACATAATATCTTCACGAAGAATGAGCTTTTACTAGTTTGTGTACATGAGTTTTCAACATTTTGAAATAGAATTGAATCAATTTTTTTTAACAGTTAGTGTTTAATTCAATTATACATAGGTGGCTTACTTGCAAGCACAAGTCATGCAAATGAAGGCACAGATCACCGGCCACCAGACATCAGCCGCCGGAGATCTAAGAAACAGCTCGGAAAATACTCACCAATTCACGACGTGGCAACTAACTAGTGGCTCTCCTATCGGCAGTGCATACTCAACACCATACGACAATCATCATCAACCTTACTACGGTCACGTAAACCCTAACAATCCGGTCTCGCCACAGAGCTCGCTAGAAGAAACTTTCAGCAACACGAGCAGTGACGTCACTACTACAGCTAACGTGCGAGAGACTCAGCAAAGTGGTGGAGGTGGCATATACGGTCACGGTGGGTTAGGGTTTCACGAAGGGTATCCTAACAAAAGAAGATCAGTGAGTTATTGTAATAGTGATTTAGGTGAGCTTCAGGCTTTGGCTCTTAGAATGATGAAGAATTGAGATGAGTTGCTAACTTATGTAGACAGATGTTGAAGTAATGAGATGTTTTTTTTTTTTTTTTTGACAAGAAACAAAAAGATAACAAAACATTTGCATGATTTGGTTGCATCATCAATTTATGAAAATTTTCTAAACGTAATACCAATAGAATTGGTTATAGTTCAATGGTTGTGTTTGTTGATCAATATAGATGTTTCTATTGAATAACGCAAAATTTACTATCAGGCGCGATAGTTGCATGTTTTAGTTAAAGTTAAAAAACAGTTTTTATATTATGTTAAGAACTCGTCCTAAAAACCTCCAATATCATGACTTTGGATTGTCATAGACTTTTGATTAGCCCCCAAAAATAAATCGAGTTCAAACGATTTAACTGATGAGGACTGTCCACTCAACACTAACATATTGTTTCTTCCATGAAAACTACACAAAGAAGGTAATGTTAAATGAGTACAAATAATATAATAGAACGAAGTTTTCGGTCAGTAATATAAATGCTTTTGTTATTTTATGTACGAAGAGATTCCTCACCATGTATGCGTTTGTTTACCGAGGATTCATTTAATTACCATTGCTTACAAACATAGTAACTGTGGACGTGTTCGCGCCATCCAACGGGTTGACTTTGATTTTTACACCACACACTTATAGAAAATCTATTTTATACTGTAAATTTTATTACTAGGTATATAATTCATTGAATCTTTTTTTCTTTGAAACATCAATTCATTGTAACTTAGTAGTAATGTTAAAGAACATTAGATTTTACAAAAAGGTTAGTTAAAGGTGTAGTATCGTAGTTAAAGTTAATACCTAAAAACACACATTCTTACATCTCTATGAATTGATCTGCGTATGTGCTTGTATTGTAATTAAATGTCAACTAACAATTGCTTTTAGCATCTCTATGAGCCTAAAAGGCATATGGTCTAAACAATAAAAAATATGACAAAAGTCAACTTTATTTTCTGTATACAAAATTATTTTTTATAAGCAATGAATAAATAAATAAAAAAGAAATAAAACAGTTGATAAAACAAATCTCCTAAAAAACATTTGAAGAACATAGGAGGGATGAATGTTATGATTGTCTGTCAGAGAAGCAAATCATCAAAATCATTTCATTTATAAATTTATTAATGGACCACGCATTAATATTACATTTAACAAACATGTTTACCTAACATTAACTAAGCAGCGTCTAGTTAATTATGATAGGACCAATCCCCCATATAAATTGTAGCGGCCATATTAGACAATATGTCCCCTAAATTGCATGCAATCTTCTAAACTAAATTCAATTAATTATCTTTAATCAGTTTTGCTTTGCCAACTCTAATCAGTCTCATCTAATTCTAATCCAATTCCCCACCAAGAAGCTTCGGTTGTTGTCTACACCTAAAATCACAAGTGCTCTTTTAGTCTTTTGAGAAAGGACCTAATCAATGCATTTTAAACAAGCGAGAGCATGTCCATTGGAAGATTTTTAGGAAGAAATTCTTATTTAAGAACCGATTTTTAATTTTTTTATTTGTTAAAGTTAAGAACTGATTTTTAACTTCCGCTAAGAACATTTTCCTAAGAATCAACAGTGAACATGCTCTTATTAATAGAAGGAAAACAGGTTAAATTAATCACTTGGTTTATTAGCCTGGACAGTTACTCCTTCCATTTAAAAAAAAAACAATGTTTAAAATTTTTTTTTTAAAAAAAATATATTTTTTACATTTTTAATGTATTCATTATTTATAAATTATAAACTTTAAAAAGTATAATTATATTTATTAATTTAAAAATTATGGAAAATAATTAATTACAAAAATTAAGATATTATTAACTAAAACTTGATATGTTTTTTTAATAAGTGTGAAAATGCTAGAACATAAAATATTTTGAAACGGAAAGAGTATTATTTTCTAGCAAAGTACTACTAATTTGGGAGTCTTATCTTTTGCTTAACATTTGTCATGCTACCCATATATTGAGGTAAACGTGTCAATTTATTAGTTTATTGATTACTTAATCATTATCATATCAAATTTTGGATACTTCGACATGTATAATAAAATTGGAAATTTGTACATGCAGTGTAACATCCTAATACATTCACATTAACAGGTTTTCATATATACATAAAAATCAATTAGTTTTGCACGAGTTGACAACAATTAATGTACATAGATCATTGCGAAAGCTAATCAGTAGGTATATAATACATTCACGTCTATCTTAAGATATTTTAAAGTATGATATATGATCTACAGGTGGGATACATGGAACTTGTTCCCAAACCAAGTTTCTTATCAAAAGGTTATTAATTACGGTTGTGACTTCTTGTGAGTTATGATTAATGAACAACAATACGTACGGCGATGCCTATTCTTAGTCAAGCCGTTTAGGCATGTGTATGTTTATTAAACAATATCCGAACTCTTCGAGCCCATTACCAAAGACCAAATTTATTATACTGTCATATCAATAGAGGGTGGTCAAAGCATATGATATCATATATAGAAGCCAATATATTTAGGAAATACTCTTTCCGTTTTGTATTACATATATCGTTCTAAATTTATGTATATATATCAAAAAAACATATAATTTTTGTATATTTCAAAAATAAAATTACAATTATTTGTACATTTAACTATATTTCAACTAATAAAAAAATAAAATAAAATATTATTAATGAATTTTGTATTAAAATTCTAAAATGATATTTATTTTGATGCAAAATTTTTTCTTTACAACGGAAAAATAATATGAAAACGAAAGGAATACATTAAAAACGTCAGAGAGAAAGAAAAAAAAGCTGATCATCGAGGTTAATTGGATGTAGAAGAAATGTTGTTTTAATTATTAGAGGGCATGTTATTATATTATTGTGAAATAAAAAGTATTTTAAAAAAAACAAAGTAACTTTCATTATTGTAGTGCGTATATTATAGATCAGTGACGTGTCAATTGACAGGGAATAAACACGAACTGTTGTCATCTTGTCAATTATATATTCTTTAGATATTGAAGAAATAGATTGAAACGGCAAGAGTTAACGCACGTGGGCCCTGTGGGCTTAAGTACATTCAAAGTCTTTGACTGTTGGAATATCACACGTGTGGCCTGCTTTATGTCTATTTGCTCGCGGGGCCCACCTCACAATTTCTTTCCTCAGACCAGTGATTATTGAATTTTTTTTTTTAATCTGTGCGTTGTAGGCCCACTATTGGTAAAGTAAGCCCAATGCACTTTTTAAACGGCCCTATATGTTTACAAAACGCTAGTTCCTTTTTCAGATTGATCTATCTTCGTGTTTCACAAAACTGTTGTGTTTAAACACTGACACCAAATCCCTAATGTGGTATATAACAGTTAGTGAGAAAAGATTCAGTCAGATTGGAAATAAAATATAAAAATGCTTTCTGTTAATTAGCAACATGTTTTCGCATTACTGTGAATTGTCTGACTAATTTACAGAGGTAATGTATGTTACGATCACTTTTTCTTCTTGTTAATGGCATATGTCATGGCCATTACTATTTATACAATTCACATTTTGTAACATATGAAAGTCCTCCAAACAGAAATTAACAAGGAAAAAGGGACAAGAAACTGGAAGTCAACAATCTAAATATGTTTCAACTCCATTTGAAGTAGAGTTCTTCCTGATTGTTAATAATTACAATGACAAAAGTCCTGACATACTTATGTCCAAAAAGAGAGGTTACAAAAACAATATTAAAAAACATTCATTGTAAATAAGGAAGAATCTTATGTATAGCCAAATAAAATATTATACTAGTAGATTAGGATTGGTTTAATATTTTATTTGTTGCCAATTCTTAAGTTTTTCCGTTCCAAGAAAAGAAAAGGAAGAAATGATCAGTCTAAATCGATCAAAAACATTTCATTCATATTAATTAATAAGCTTGATATAAATCAAAACTATATATTAATTAATATGCGTCTTGGTGTGTTCAACCATATCTTCACCAAAATCATCACGAATACGAGATGTACCCAAAACCCGCTGATAGAATATCATTGCCGTCATTATGATACTGATTAAAAGTGTTCAAGTGTTGATCTAATTCAGAGTAAGACGTCATTATATTTTTAAGATCGGAGTTGAACTCTGTCTCCAAACTTCTGTCTTGATGATGATTATTATAATGATGATGGAGATCTAGAGATTGTTGAAGCTTAGTGTCACGATAGTAACTAGGGTTTTCTATGGATGGAGTATCAGTAGCCATCATGCTTTGTGTTGCTTGTTGATTTAGAATCTCTAGCTGGGCTTGCAAATTCACAACCTACACATGATAATACCAAACACCACCAATAATGATTAACAAGTTCAGAAAATGCAAATATATCATGTGCTCACCATAAGACATTCACGTTTTTTTGTTATGCAGTGAAACCTCTATAAATTAATAATGTTGAGACTACCCCAAAATTATAATTTTTTATTAATTTATAGAGATTATTAATTTATCGATATATTAATTGAACTAAAAACTCAATTTGGAACTATAAAAATATATTATTTTATAAAGACTTTTAGTGTATATTAATTTATAGAATATTAATTTAAAGAGGTTATAATGTATCCATAAAGATTAGGGTTTATTGAGGAAGTTATATTTACTTGTTGTTGGAGGGAAAATATATGAGAAACACAACCATAGATGGGGTCTTGGAGGCGAGCTTGAGCTTCATAATAGATTGTAATGGCAGCTTCACATCGATCTTCCACGGGAAGTTGAGAGAGTAGTTTTGAAGCATTGCTGGCTCCAAACACTTGGTGAATGGCTGCAAAATGAGATGATCCTTGATCATGGCAAAAGTATGGGGCAAACACACATCCATATATACATTTCCTTCGTAAGAACTTGCAAGCTCCACAAGGAGAGCCAGAGCCAGTCATGGTCTTTTGATGAATGATGATTTTGATTGATCCGGAGTAGCTTTTAAGAATGGATGAATATTAGCTTGGGGGAAGTTTTATAAAGACGAAGATAAAGGTGGGTGGGTTTCATATAATAATATCATATGATATCACATTGTCTGTTTAGTGGTGTACACCTGTCTTGTTCATTATAACTATTTTAATAGAATTTACAATCGATTAGGATTTGGGGAAAGTGGAAGTTACAATGATAAAATAATAAATTATAATTATGATGCATATATGATAAAATTGGAAGTTCCAGTAATATTTAAAGATATGCAAGAGAAGCTTTACTATAGCTAGTACAAAAGGAAGAAGCTATACACGAAACCAACCACTAATATAGTATATATGAGTCTTATTATATTAATTTTCTTGATCTATCATATTGCTTTAGTTTCATCAAATTGTTGGAGGATTTGAATATCAACAGCCTTCTACTAGTTAAAACTCTCATGGAATTTCTTTTAACATAATCTTGACCTTATGATTAATCTATATATGTCTTATGTACTCGGAATATACTAGACTAACACAAACAATTTTGAAAATAGTGTATAGTTCTTTTACTATGTTTAATAGGGTTTAAACTTAACTGATACATCAAAACATAAAAGGAACATATATTTTTGCTATAACAAAAGTATAATATAAGTGAAGTTTTATAAGCTAAAGTTAAAGCCGAAATGACAAACTAAATATGCATTGACCTTGGACAAAAACAATCATCTTACCTTCTAAAAATGAAAACAAAATGAAAATGAAATACTATTGTACATCAAAGGAAATAATCATTTTACCTAGAAATGCAATTCATCATCAAGAAACCGACTAAGACTGGTTAACGTCTTAGTTAGTCAATGAAAATATTTTATTTGTACAGCAGTACAGGTTATAACCAATGAGCAAATAAACATATATATTTTGTGGAAGGAGCCAACAAATATAGTAGAGACAGCGGAAAACGATATGTTGTATGTGAAAAAATATTCAACTTTTAAATGGGTGAGTCAGGGTTGTCGATCCATATAATACGAGAAAATCTTAATTTGAAACATATTATAATAGATTGATTAATATGCGATCATAAAGATGTTTAACTAAAAAGTAAAGAAATTGTAACTGTACACATATTTTCAAATTTCACGTTCAACCAGATCTAATATCGGTATGTAACGTGGGAGAGGCATCTTGGTGTAACCAAAGGACTTAATTTTTATTTATTATTTATTTTGTACGTAAATAAAAAAAACTAGTTGGTTTGTTTATTTTGTACGTAAATTTAAATTTTGTGGTTGTGAATAAATACAGATAAGAACAAAAAACCAACTCATTACTTGACCGGGAGCTTGTGGTCAAGTGGTAAGAAAAAGAGTTTGAAATGTCATCATATTTTAAGTTCGATTTATCTATCATGTGAAACTAAGTCACATTTTTCTAGTCATTCTACAAAGATATGGACTACTGCTTTTCGGTCCATTTAAATACATGGGAAAATGTCTATATGTGGGTTGCACCTCCCACTTAGAAGTTAGGTATTTTTTTTAATAGATACGGGTTTAATCCTTTACCCCTTTTTAAAAAAACAACAAAAAACCATCTTCGTCTTTCATCTGTATTATTTGATGATTAGTTAAGAAAAAAAATCTCAAGATACTGAAAATGATGCTGACATGTTCTAGCATGACAAACGGTCAATCCCGACAAGGTGGCCCGTCACACGTATATGGAATTTGGCTGATTACTTAAAGAGGATTTATTTTATAAACTCTATAATTAAATCTACACACAAGCGTACACAATATATTAACTATATTATAAATTATAATATAAAGATATATTTTCGAGTATTAAACCACAGCATATGTGGGGTATTCAGATTATATACATACATAAGATTATGATAGAAAATTATATTCAACATATAGTAACAAAACATTATGTTCGTATTAGTGGATGCGTTTGGTGTATTACGTGCAAGTACGCATATAGGCCAGGCCTATAAATGTTGATGGATTCTCAGTGATGTTAGGTACACTTGCTTCTCTCCTCCCTATTTCATATGTCTATGAGTATCAAATAATCTATAGGTCTGAAAGACTGAAACAATGATTGCAAATTAAATGGTCTGAGTGTATGTTTTGGTGAAAACGTATCTAAACAATTCTCCTTTATCTTTTTGTGTTTGAGGTTTGAATATCCTAATTTTTTTATTAAAATACATATGAATTTCAACCTCATTAAGAAGTTAGATGATTTGCAACTAATCAAAAATAAGCTCAAACTGATTTATTTCATGCCAAAAAAACTGAAAACAAAATATATCGTTTATTGCTAACCTTAGAGAATGATATATGCGCCGAACTAAATATTGCATATGTATAATATAATGCATGCACTCTCTGTGAAATGTAATGCACAATCAATATCTACGTATAATTATAAATACACAACCTACTAGTTGAAACTTGAGCTTGTAATTGATAGACAAGATAGAACGGTGAAAGTGATGTTGTTGGTTTATATATGCGAAATAACTATTTCCTGTCAAATGAACGCGTTTCAGATCAACTAAATATATTATTAATTAAAGGGTTAGTTTAAAATTACGTGCTTATATGAAAATAGTTGGGCGTGTGTACTTTAGTTTGAATGAGAGGCAAAAATTCAAAGTCTAAACCTCAATATAAGGAAATGGTTTGGTTAGCGTAATACAATCAATTAAGTTAGTCTTAAGGCAAATAATGGTTGTCCTTTGGAAAAAAAATACTGGAACACCTATTTTGTTTGATCTCAAGTATACAAAACATTGTAGGTGTTCCAATACTTATTTCATGTTCTAAGGTACATGTACATCGAATTTATCTAATTGCCTAGCTGAATGCTATTAATTGGTTTCTTTTTTTGGTTATCCAAGCAAACAGACAATTTTCTTAAATAACATTGTTTTAAGTTTTTATTATAAAAATAATCTTTAAAAAAATAACTAAAATAGTTTTTTTTTTATTTTAAATTTTTTAATATTTTTTTTTTATTTTTTTTTTTAATTTGAAAACCTTAATTCTAAATTTTTTATTTTAGAGTATTTCTCTTTATATAATTAGGCCAAAAATTATCAAATATATAACTGTTTAGTGTTTACGATTTTACGTATTCGGTATTCATTACTAAACTAATAAAAAAATTTATAAAACTAAGATAAGTATTTATTTGTAATGAACATTAGTATCCAACTTGAGAAAACTATTTGATCATCAACGATAATGTTTGAGAAAAATAAAGAACATTCCAAAGACGAAGACAGTCTGCAACAAACACACACCAAACAACTAAAAGATTCCAATACGAAATTGAATTGAGCAACAGCAATATCTCCAATTTATGTTTAAAAAAAAAGAGAGTCTGTCATCATGTTCAAAGCTTTGAAAGTAAACCAGGCTTGGGTGCTACGACCTCTTTGACCTCACTGTCCTTGGTCTCCAATTCACATGCTGGATTCGGTGGAACATCCACGGCTGGTGAGCAGTTGAAAAATCCATGTGGCTGTCAAAACCCAAAAACATTTTTAACCAATGTTTGTCTTCTTTTCTTTTTTATTGACACATTATATGACTTACCATTAGTGTGAAACCAATATGTTCGACGGGCATAACTGGCCAATCTTCAAGTCTAGGAACATGGATGATCCCAAACACATACCTGTGAAATTGAAATCACATCATTTTGGTAACTACTAGTAGTTTTTTTTTTCAAAATGAATCAGTTATGGTGAGAAGAAGGATACATACCAAAGAACGACATCAGATTCTTCCAATGAGCGGTTCTGTTTCACCCATGTGGCGAGACCTTCACCGGAACGTGGATTTTGGTTTGGGAACTCTCCTCCTGGAAACTTTTCTTCAGGGTCATAACGAGTAACCCACAGATTATGCTTCAGGAAAGCTGCTCTTCTTAGAAACTTGGCCTCGGGTCGAGCTAATGGCAAGCAGTTTGCGCCTGGAACAAGTTTGTATCCCGTTAGTTGCCCCGTCCTGTTCACTGTCCTTGTGTTCCTTACCTGACAACATATTAGAAAAAGTTAGGAACAAGAAGAAAACACTTATTCATTGACTATATTTAGATGCTTTCAGATGAGAGGAAGACTATTAAAAGTACAGATGGCTTACAATCCAATGGCGAGCACTAAAAGGGTCACAATCACGCATCGCCTCTGCCTCAGATCTAAGTAGCTTCTCTTCCGCATAAAAAGCATTGTTGTGGATATTGTTCTCACCGGGCTCGTCAACTCTGACATTTACCTCAACTACCTACAGATATAATTATATTCAGCTGTCTAAGTCGTAAAATTCACCTGACTACAGTTTTTTTTCCAGGGATTATAGAGACTTATAAAATTCATATGCTACCAATGCGACTCCTAAAGACCGAGAAAAAAATCTGTGTGTGTAAGTAAGCAGCAAAGTAAAGGTACCTGATTGAAAGCTTCGCCAGGCTTACAGTCAACAGACATATCCATACGAGCGATAAAGAAATGTTGATGAACTGGTGCGTACAGCCCAGGAGCAATAGTAGTACCGTACTTTCGAGTTTCTCCTGGCTGCAGCGCTCCTAAACTAAGGATACCAGTAAGTTTTACTTCAGCTTCAATTTTCCCATCCTACAGTGAAATATTCAGAACATAAAAAACATTATTGGTCTTTCAATTATCTAGAAAGATGAAACAATTTACACATTATCAAACAAAGAAAACTAGGATGGACACTTTTGCACTGTAAATCAATGTGAATAAGTCACAAGCAGAGTGTTAAGGCTTAAACAATTCTGAGCTGCCGTTCTAATCAAGATTTATTCTCATGCAAAGACATATCATTGCCTTCCCGATAGAAATTAATCACGTTTTCCACTAACCTGGTAGAAGTGCCAGTAAAATCCATACTCGTAGTTAGCAACAGTACATAAAAAAGAGACAGTTAGCCTCCTAGATCTTCGCACTTCAGCTAATCCTGTTCTCCAGTCCTGATGTTTCCACAAGATCCCATGGTCCTCTTCGTGCAAGCATACACAGTTCTCAATTGTTTCAACTCCTCCAGTGAAATTTGTGAAATGGGCATCGAAGTACTTAATAGTTCCCAGACAGTCGCACCCCTATAAAAACCAAATTGTTACACACAAACCGAGATCTGATTAGATAATGAAAACACATAATCTGAATTCAAACCTTCTTAAGCGAATGTGCGTTTTTTCCAAGACCGTCTTCCCCTGCATCAAAAGCATTTTTCCTGTAATGTGGCTCATTCGGATCACCATAAGGAACAACCATCTCCACAAAACTAAGCCTGTGTGCAAGAGGCCTTCGTCCTCGACTGCCATCAACATATGCTACCGAATGTATGACTAAACCTTCCCTTGGAGTGAACCCAATACGAAAGTTCCACTGTAAAGAAAACGTTGAGACAACTTAGAAGTAACCTTAAGCATAATCACCTGGTTTCAATTAGGCTAATACTGGAAAACTACCTTCTGCCACTCGACAAAGTAACCCCTTACGCGGAAGCTTGGACCTTCAGGCTGAATAATCTGGAGAGGCTTAACATCACTTCTATCAACACCTCCTCTACTCTCACCTGGTGTATAATTCCTCAAAGGGTCAGGTGGGGGAAGTGGCACAAACTTGCGGTCTTCAAACTCAATCACCACCATGTTTTGCATGTCTACAAGTACATAAATGCCCTCAACAGGACGAGCATAGCCATTTTCCATAGGGGAATCACTATCAGTTCGACAGTATATGAGGGGCTTCGCAAGCCTACGACTAGGAGCATCAGCTTCACTATGATAACCCACACACCTGCACAATAAGTTCAGAGGCAGGCTCAGGGGACAAAAACTACACCTTAACTGACAACTATCAGTAAAAATAAGAGGAAGTGATTATCATACCAGGGATCAACCATCACTAGGTCCATGTCATCAATACCTCTCCTCTTCATTGCCTCAATGAATGGAGGGAAGTCTTTAACAATCGCTTCACATTCAGCATATTCAGCCGCATCCTAAAAATCAAAAGACTTGAATCTGAGAAACTCATGAACAAAGAGTAGCATCTAAATTCACTTAAAAGATTAGATTTCTGAAAATATACCATGGGCGGCTGAACATCCGGTATCACTTCTGAGGAAACAACTCTTCCCCTGTGGTGTCCACCTCTAGTGACAGCATGAACCTCAGACAACTCAACAATCCAGAGACTTGTCTCATTAGACTTCTTATTGTACACAACAAGTTTTGCTCGCCTTGGAGGAAGCCTCATAGGGATCACAGGTCCAGCTTTAGTTCTTGGAAGTAGTGATGGCTGGAACGGAGGGAAGAAGTAAGCATCTGCCAAGGCCACGACATGCTTCTCTGGTTCCACAGACGCCACTTCAATAAACCGCATGCTATCCCTAACCTGCCAAAGAGAAACCAAACCGTTTCCGTGATATCAACGCTACAATGGATTGTAGAACACGTTTTCAGAACAAAATAAAGCCTTCTGATGAAAAAAACAAATTCTCCGCACCTCAGGGTTAGCACCAGCGGCGCGAACAGTCGCCACAGCAACTGATATTTCTGCAGCAGATAGAGGATCCAACGGGTGCTTCGTCTCCGTCCTTGGCATGACAGAGACTCCTGCATTGTTACCATAGTGATCACAACATCAATTTCAAAGAGATCATCAAGAAGTGCAGTGAACAAGAAAGAACTCAGTAAGTCAATCAAATCGCGATCCAAGATCAGAACAATGATCAATGATCAGTATCAACCGCATGAGAATGAATCCAACCATCATCAACAATTACAGTGAACAATAACAACTCAGTAACTCAAAACACATTGCGATCTAAGATCAGAACAACGATCAATATCAAGCGCAGGAGAATGAATCAAGAGGCAGATCGTAAGAGATTTGATATACCTTTGTTGGCAGGTTTCTTGGTCGTATCAGGAAGCGAATCGACGGGGCGGATCACGGAATCCTCACCTTCGGACCTTCCAGCAACCGTATTAGGCACGGCGGAGACGAGTTTGGGAAACGGAGAAGATTCTCCGTGGTGAGTATTACATAGCGTCGTCGTTTTCGAAGCTGAGGCCATTGAATAGGGTTCACGAGCTCTCCAAATCCACCAAAGTAAGTCTCAAGACTCTCAACACAATCTAATGACATACAGCAAAACCTATCACTATCACTCGCTTGATCTCTCCCCCCCTTCTCTCACCACTCTTTGTTTCAATAGGAGAGAAGAAGCACCAAGCACAGATTATACACTAATCAAGATTCAAAACAGAGATCACAGCTGCACACTCTCAACTTCAGCTCCGTGACAAGAAAACTTCGAAAAGCTTCTTTTCTCCTCGCCGGATCTGAGTTTCTCTCTCGCAAGCGAGACTGTGAATGTGATCGTACCTTTTCCCGTGGTGATGGGAGGAAGAAACAAACTGATTCAATTTGATTATTTTTCTTTATTTGTTTTTTTATAGAGTTTTGATTTTGGATGTGGCTTGAGTCCAAGCACGAGATGACATGCCACAAGATGACAAATCTTATTCGTGGGCTCCGCTTTACATTATTAAAAAATAAAAGAAATCCATTGGATAACGTCATATCGACGTGGATGAAGCAACTATTAATTTAATAATTCACTAATATATTATTATTGTCTCCATTATATAATTTAATTGCGTTTAAAACATATCTGTATAACTTAATTTAAGTAACAAACAAAACATATCTGATAAATATTGGGAATACTAATGTTGGGAGATAATATATCTATTTTTAAAAACATATATTATTATTAGGAGAATATTTCTAATAGAGTTAGGCTAGTGTCAATTTTTTTTCTCTAGTTATATCTCTAGTTGTGTATCGATACAGTTGTATGATGTTATATCTCTAATTGTGTATATTTATGTTCAATCAAAAGTATAACTTTTTAAACCTGAGATATTCATTGAATTAAGGTTTTGCTTATTGGGTGTAGCATTTTTTTTTTTTGGAACACAATTTGGGTGTAGCATTTAGAATTGAGATTTTATCATAGTATGGGTGTGACTATGTTACACTATTATTTAGGTGAAAAAGAAATTTACTCTTATTTCAACTATTTTTTATGCCAATCAGGTGGAATGTTTTTAAATTTTTTTTTTTACTCTGATTACTATTTAAAATAGTATGTATTTTTCTCTCTTGGTTTGTAAGAAAAAAAAGTTGTGTTGAATATATTTTTTCTTTTATTTATTTTTTCTTGCATTTTTCCTCTCATTTCTTCTATTTTATTTTACTCTCAGTTACTCTATATTTACCAATCACATTCTATAAATTTAGCATGAGCTTAATGATACCAAAAAAATGTTGGAATTCAATTAAAACAAATCAAATGTGGGTGCGGAAACAAGTTGAACAGATAAATGTATTCATAGTTGTATGATATTTTAATCCAATAACTCAATATATCTTATTTGATTTTTAAACTTGCAAGAATAGTTCTTCCTAATTACTGTTGATAGAATAGCTTTTTGTTTTGTTTTTTTTGGACGAAAACATTCACATGCTACTGTATTATATCATTATTTGGTGAAAAAACATTAGTGACTTTGGCACATATATAAATTACACGAAACTGATTCAAAACTTAGAAAAATCAGGGATCAAAATGACCTTAGATATGAACTAAAACCAAAAATAGAGTTAATGTGTTAAAAAGAAATGTGAAACCTATATACAGTTCAAAAAAGAAATGTGAAACCTATATAGAGCATGATATATAAATTTAAAAACTTGCAATATTAGTAGTTTTTAATAAATAAATAGATCGTGGAGTGGACCGCACACAATCCATGCAGACTCAAACCAGCAAAAAACCGCTGTCTACGACTAGTCGAATTTTGCGAGGCTAACAAATTTTCGAATATTCTATATGAAAATATCGAAATCCTTTCCATATTATCCTTATAGACCCTTTTAGTTCTGCACGTTATCTTCAATGTCGTATTATTGTCTTGAGTGTGAAACACGTCATGTTTATGTACTTAATGAGTTAACTTGATCACTAGTTGTCCTCTTTGTCTTTGTTTTTGTTTATTCTCTCTCTAACTTATCAATTGGTCTTTTATTAAAAACAAACAGAATCTCCCCACCTAACTTATATAGTAAGTTATTCTGCTTATCAATAGTCTGGCTAACCGTCAATGAGACCATAGATGACTTCATCATTATCTGAAGGCATAAAGGGTATTATGCAGAATAACTTCTTACCAAATATTATATGATTTTCTGCAGTTAGCTCCATCTTTGGTAATGGGTACCACATAGCCTTCAATGGCGTTGCATTAAGAATAGTAAGCCAAAAGAAGGTTTGTATTGTATGACCTACTAAGATAAGATGATTCTGAACCACACGAGTGGGCTGATCTAATAAATTCAATAACTCCATTGCCATATATCAAGTTTTAGAAACAAAACAACTTCATAGCAAAAAGCTTAAATTGGATTAATTTGTAGGCTAAAAAAATAGTGATATCTGGGAGAAGTATTACAAGAAATAAAATTAAAAAGATCTCTCAAATGAACACATTCGGATTCAGAAAGAAGAAGAAAAAGAAGCTAATAACATCAACCAAACAATGTGTATGAATGATGGTATTGTAGAGTCAATCCATTGACCTCTTTTTTTCTTGGTTTTAGAGGAAGATTAGAGAGGGCCTTCTTCGCATGCAATACACACTATATTCCGGTGGTGGAACTAAGTTGAGCTTTAAAACACAGCAACCTTTACACACTGCCTAGAAACCAGATTCTTGAGTTTACCAACTGTCACTTTTCAGTTGTGGCTCCAGCTGCTGAGATCACTCTGTGTCCAGTGATTCAGAGGAAGTAGTCTGGTGTTCTTCGAGTAACGTCTGGTTCTCCTCTTCTCGGTGCTGGTTCAAACTACACAGTTTTTTTACTTTAGTTAGTTTTTCTTTTCTTCTACACTAATTTCGTTAGCAGACAAGACATCTGGGTTTTGAGGCAAGACCTGAATGAAACTGTGGTCCATGCAGTCGTCAACCTCAAGAATCGAAGCCATGTTCCCACAACGGTAACAATAGTTTGGTGCACTGAAGATAGTTACTACCTTTTGCTCCTGTCGACGAAAAAAAAAACTGTATAATGTGAGCAAAGAATCTTAAGACTCTCAAGGAACAGAGAACGGATGAGTTGAATTATTATTACATGAGCCCAGTTGTATCCATCCATAACAAGCTGATGGGCTCTGGCAATCAGCTTTAAGCTGTTTGAGTGGTTGAACTGTTCGGATATGTCCTATGGAAAACAAAATGAAAAGAGTTGAAAGTCAGTTAGGCCCGTTAATTTAAAAGGAGAGACAGAAAGAGATTCTTCAGGACCGTTTTGAGATTTGCAGGTTATTACCTGACCAAATGTATATCCAGCACCACGTGGAGAGATGCCCCAACCACAACGGTCATCAGGATCAGACCATAATAAGTCACACATCGGCCCTTCATGGGGCACTTCTTGAACTCGATCAAAGTTCCTTATGTTGTCAAGGGTCTCGATAGATGGAGACAATCCACCATGAAGGCAGAATATTTCTGACTCAACCTGCGATGGAATAACATAATGATTTGATTACACCTAAATAATGTAAAGAAAACACCAGCATTTTTAGTCAGATAAGTCATACATGTAACCTTCCATTCTATTCTTTGCATTATTCAAAATACTAACGTCTTGCAATTGATGTGACACTAGCACAATACAAACAACGCTTTAGTTCAAAATATTGCTAGCACAAGACAAAGGACTGAGCATCGATATTTAGAGACTACTACAGGACTTAACAAGCGTGTAAACCCAAACATCATAAGAAGAAAACTGGTTTGAAACATGATAGGCACTAACCAAGGCTGTCAGTGGGAAATAGTCGAAGAGATCTGTAAAGATTTTCCAAACATTTGCGTTACCATACCTGCAAGAAAAGCAACCTTTTGTTAAACAAGTGGCAAAATCTACAACCAAATAATCAAATGTATATCTAGGTAGAGGTTAAATGAGCTTCATACTCGGATTTGTAAGATAATACAATATAAGAACAATGTTGCAAGCAAGTAGTTATAAACTTGAAGGATTAATAGACACAGCTAAGACAGGGAGGAAAAGAAGACTCACTTTCGCAGACATTCATCATAAAATCCATAGACCTGAGTGATCTGCCAGACAGAAAAAAAGAGAGAGAAGAAGGAAACATATCTCAAAGGTCTGGAGAGACGATGTTGTATAGTATTTAACCTCAGAAGATGAATATCCAAGTGGAAACAGAGTAATAAGAAGATCATACAGAATTACTTTACCTGACGACTTTCATGGTTTCCTCTAAGAATGGTGATTCGCTGAGGATATCGCATCTTCAAGGCGACTAACAGCTGGAAAGAGGATAAAAAGAAGAAACAGTATCAACATACTAATACTACTTTTAAATGGGAGAAAAAGAAGTCTGCATTATATACTCCTCGTACCGTAACAGTTTCAACAGAATAATAACCACGATCAACGTAATCTCCCATAAACAAGTAATTGGTATCAGGGCACTGCAAAAGAGAGGAAAATGGATAAACAAAAATCAGCACCAGTGCCAAATGCATGAAAAGGGTATTTAGTAAACAAAATATGTGCTTAACAGAGATAAAATTAGCATCCAGTGTGCTTCTCAGTAAAGTTTTAAAGATGTTACCATTCCCCCAATACGGAAAAGCTCAGCAAGATCATGGAACTGTCCATGAATATCACCGCAGATTGTCACAGGGCTTTTCACAGGCTGCATGCATGTAAGAAAGAGCAAAACGAAGAATGAATTTCATGGCTAGTAGCATTAGTCTACTACACTGAATATACAATCACCATGAGCGAGTGAGAGATTCATTCAAACAAAAGGTAGATGCAAGACCAAAGAACAAACCTGAACGTTGCTTTCATCCATTAAGATCTCCTTGGCTTTCTCACATAATGATCTAACCTAAGGGAAACAAAACAACGCTGCATATGATATTCAACACTTTAACTTCCAACAAACAAGAAATTCAAACACAGAAAACAATCTTATCATCTAACATCAAATGACCAACGCTATAGTCAGAGGAACCCACATTACAAAACACGAGCTTAGTTGCTTTATGTTAAGAACCTGATGCAGCCAAAACTCATCATCAAACCCCATAGAAGCAAAAAATGAACTCACACATTCGTCAAAGATCTAAACTTTTCCCGGAAAGTCTTCATTTTTATAATCTACCAAATGAAATAGGATCTAATCATTGATACAACCCAAGTAGATATCATCTAAGGAGCAAGTGGAGGGGACCTGTTGCTCGGAGAGGGGCTTGCACTGCATGAGCTGCGAGATCTGCTCATCAAGATCAATGGTTGCCTCCGTTGGTATCGAATTCGCGCCCATTCTCGTTCCTTTCGATCAGGAACCCTAAATTTCTTCGCTTTTCGCCACTTTTTCTCTCTTCGTTTCTCGCTTTGTGTGCGCAGTGAAAGAAAGAAGATCGAGTTTGGGGATGGCGCGTGAGAAGAGAAGCGAGTGGGTTTTTTGTAGACTTCGAGCTGTTTTATAGGATACTACCATAATACCCCCTTTATTTAAACAGTCGTTACTGGTAGGCAATCATATTATCGGTTAATGGCTTCCCGCAATTTTTAACGGTTTTATTAAACCGGTTCCAACTCTATTTAACTGATTCGAGAACAAGGCTTGCGCTTCCTTCGGCTGCTATATTCATCTTCTTCTCTTTCTCTCTCTCTCCGTGATGACGACGAGATCTGATTCCGATGAACGTCTTGCTCAGGACCCCCAAACCTCGAGAAATGGGTTTTCACAAGACTCTCTAAAGGTCGTTTCTTTGCCGCCACTAGAGAAGTACTCTGTTGGAGAGATGAGCTCAAAGAAGCAAGTGAAGTCTTCTCCTTTGGCTTCTGTTCTTGAGAAAGATGAAGAAGAAACCATCCATTCGGATTCTGCTGAAGCTTCTTCTTTCTCCAAAGAACCCGAGGCGATGGATGTGGATTGTCATGGAGTCTTCTCTGTTCCTGAAACTACCTCTGCGTTTCTTGAAGAAGATGGGATTGGTGAGGAGCTGCAACAGGTCAAAGAAACGTCTGCTGCAAACATCTTTGAGGTTGGAGATGATGTGCACAAGATGGAGGGAGTTGTTGAGGCTGATGGGTCCTCCGAGAAGAAGGGACAAGAAGATAACTATGTTCAGAGACTTTGGGAGGCTGAGAAGAGAAGATTCAGGAAGAAGGAGGACGGTGTGGGCACGCTTGCCATGGCTTATGATGTCCACATCATCGAAAAGAATGAGAAGCAGCCTCAGAAGATGGAAAGAGTTAGAGTTAAGGACAATGCTTTTGTTGGGAGATCAGTGAATATCGATTTGGTTGATGACACTGCGTTGCTCAATGTTGTTTCTTTCTGCATCAAGAAAGGTAAAGGAACTGCACACGGTGATAAGGATGCACCAAGAAAGCATAAGAAAAACGGTGGGAAACACATTGTTGGTGGTGGGAAGCAGCAAGCTAAGGGAAATGCTTCAAACGTTGTTGAAGGGAATGAGTTGAGGATAATGTACTCTATAAACCAGATGAAGTCGATGAGGTATGCTCACTCTGCGTATCAGAAGAAACTGTGGAGTGACGTGTACGCTAGGCTCCTACCTGAGCTGGTGAATGAGTACGAAGGTCTAGTTAGCTTGAAGACTGCTAAATCTAACATGAGGGAGAGTGGCATAGGTATTATTCTCGGTAACCCCTCCACTTACTTTTCCTTTTATCTTATCTGCTTGCATTATGTGTTTCTTGGTTGAACATGTTGAGAAAAACTTTAGGTCTAAGAAAAAAAATGTCACTCCAGTTTTAGATTATTAGCTAACGTATTATCACCTTAAGCTATATCTTGATGCATTTTCTGTATGTGTGTGTGTGTGTCCCTCTCTCTGTGTCTATAGCCAAATGTTTCTTTTTTCTTTTTTCAAATGGGTCATCAAAGACAAATCCAGTGACGTCAGGTTTATACGTTTTGATGGATGTTATCTTGTTATCTTCATTTATCCATTTTCTCATCCATTTACAGAAACATGTCGTTTTGATAGGGGGCCTTTATCTACAGGTCCTGTATCGGGTGTACCAAGAAGAAACCGTGTGAATATCTTTGTACATTGAGCCATGACCTGAACAGTTCTGTCCCTTTGGTCACCAGTTTTCACTTTTTCTAAGACACAATAAAAACCGTGTGAATACCTCACCTGGGTCATTCTTTCTTGTATATAGATTCTTTGGTTCAGATTGTAATACGGTTATAGTGAGGTTCTTTGGCTCAAAGTGTGTATGACCATAACTCTTTGGCTATAATTGTACATATGTTCATACATCTTCAATGAAATTCAAAACTTTCGAAAGCTAAAGCTTAACCAATCACAACAATGAAACTCAAAAGTAGACTTCTTTTTTTTTCTTCTTGAGAAAATTTAGGCACCAAAGAAGGTATAATGATTTATATTGAAGATAGTGACGATTGCAATAGTTTTAACTTTACATATTTATTAATTTATCAGTTATTAATTTTTATAATTTTTATTGCACATATAAAGCACTTATGACTCTGTCAATTAGTTATAATATGTATATTAATCAAAGTACAAAATGTCTACATGATAAACCATGGTCTAAATATCATGGGCAATGCAGCCCACCTACAAAAGAAAAATCAGTAATCTAAATTTTATAAAATTTTCAACAACAATGTATTATATGTTTTGGCTGTCCTCATGTTTTTATAATAAGTTTTTTTTTTTTTTTTTGAAACAAAAAAGTTTTTCTTTCATTCAATAAATGTTACAAGTCTTTTAAAATTGAAGTCAATAGTAAGTAGCCGACATACAATCTAATACGACACCACAAAACCGACACGCAAATTTAAAAACGAGGATTAACAAAAACGGCACGCAATCTCTAAAAAGAAAGAAACAGAACATAAAATAAAAATATCTCCCTCCACCTCTCTTTCTCTCCTTATTGATTCTATCGCTCTGCTCTCAAAGACGTATCTCTATTGAGTCCGATCCAAAAGGTAACCAAATCAAAAAAAAATTAGGGTTTTTCTCTACCCTTGATTTGATTTCTTCGATTCGTCTTTTTGGATTCTCTTGACCATTTTTTTGAGGTTATAGGGTTGCAATTGTTCACTGTGTGTTGCGTGATTCCTTTGGCATTACTGTTGTTCATATATTCCTTTCGTACTTTTTCTTCGTTGGATTATTCTATTCTCCAAAGTCTCTTCCTTTATTGGATTCGGTTATGGTTTCTTAGCTATTAATCTGTTGAACTCATCTCGTGATTTTTCCAGGATTTTTTTTTTTATTAAAAGGAAGCACCTTTGAGGATTTGAACTTTGTTAGTTTGCTGAGTTTGTTTGAATTATGAGTGCATCATGGGCTGATGTGGCTGACTCAGAGAACACTGGTGGCTCTGGGTCTACTAGTCAAAACTCTCAACCTTCACGACCTGCTTATGTTCCTCCACATCTAAGGAATAAGCAACCATCTTCCGACCATGTTGCTGCTGCTCCCTTACCAGCTAATGATCGTGTTGGTTATAATGGTCCACCTTCTGCCTCTCGATGGGCTCCTGGTGGTGGTAGTGGTGGTGGTTATAGGGCTGATGCAGGTCGTTCTGGATACGGTGGACGAGGAGGAACTGGTGGTGGTGGTTGGAACAACAGAAGTGGAGGGTGGGACCGTAGGGAGCGTGAAGTTAACCCCTTTGAGAACGTTGATGATGCTGAGCCGGAGCCTGCGTTTACTGAGCAGGACAGTACTGGGATTAACTTTGATGCCTATGAAGATATCCCGATTGAGACTAGTGGGGATAATGTGCCTCCTGCTGTCAACACGTTCGCGGAGATTGATCTCGGGGAGGCTTTGAATCTGAATATCAGGAGGTGCAAATACGTGAAGCCGACGCCTGTGCAGCGTCACGCTATACCGATATTGCTTGCGGGGAGGGATTTGATGGCTTGTGCTCAGACGGGGTCTGGGAAGACGGCTGCTTTTTGTTTTCCGATAATTAGTGGGATTATGAAAGATCAGCAGCATGTACAGAGACCTCGTGGTTCAAGGGCTGTCTACCCTCTTGCAGTCATTCTCTCGCCAACAAGGGAGTTGGCAAGTCAGGTTTGCAGTTCTTTTCCAGACGTCAAGATTCTAATTAGCTTTTGGTAGAACTCAGATTATCATCTCTCTTTATGTGGTTGTTGGCAGATACATGATGAGGCTAAAAAGTTCTCTTACCAAACTGGTGTGAAGGTTGTTGTTGCTTATGGAGGAACACCTATTAACCAGCAGGTACGTTAACGTGCAAGTTGGTTTTTGTTTTTCTGCTTATGTTATGTGCACTCTCTTAGACTTATTGTTTTGGTTTTGGAGTTGGCATGTTTTGGACTTGAAAAGGATTTAACACTATATGACATGCAAAAGTATTGGTTGGTTTTCATTGATGTGTGTTTTAGTCTGTTTTGTTGACATCTTGTCTTGTTGTTTGTGCAGCTACGGGAACTTGAGAGAGGAGTCGACATTCTTGTGGCAACTCCTGGTCGACTAAATGATTTGCTCGAGAGAGCTAGAGTCTCTATGCAGATGATTAGATTTTTAGCTCTTGATGAAGCCGATAGGATGCTGGACATGGGTTTCGAACCACAAATTAGAAAGATTGTCGAACAAATGGACATGCCTCCTCGTGGAGTTAGACAGACGCTTTTGTTTAGTGCTACCTTTCCAAGAGAGATCCAGGTTTGGTTTACTTGTTTGTTAATCACCTTTTCTTATTACACCTTTTTGTTGGCTTAAATATCATTGGTTAGGGACTTTCCACTTTTTGATTACTATTAAGTTTGTGTGGTTCTCTCCCGGCGAAAACAATGGGAAAGATAAAATGTCTAGACATAAACTGAAACTGTATGTGATGACTGTTGGTACATAAGCTGCATAATACTCGTTACTAGAATGTTTCTGAGTTTACATATTCATTTTGCAAATCTGAGAAAATTAGCATATTTGTTTTCTTGTGCAGAGACTTGCAGCTGACTTTCTAGCAAATTATATATTTTTGGCTGTGGGTAGAGTAGGTTCAAGTACTGACTTAATTGTCCAAAGGGTTGAGTTTGTACTTGATTCTGATAAGAGAAGTCATCTCATGGACCTGCTTCATGCTCAGAGAGAAAATGGTACCCACGGCAAGGTAAAAATGACACTCTTTTGTTCAGCTGGTCTTGGATGGCATGTGTTGTCATACTTACTGATGATTGTTTTCTCTTCCATAATTACAGCAAGCCCTGACCTTAGTGTTTGTTGAGACAAAGAGGGGAGCCGACTCTTTAGAAAATTGGCTGTGCATCAATGGGTTTCCAGCAACCTCCATTCACGGTGACAGATCACAGCAGGTTTGTTAATTGATTTGAGCTCAACTCTTTGGTCATCATTTTCAAGCTAATTTGTTATCTTTTGGTTAGATTTACTAAGTTGTGTTGTTATTGATGATTCAAGGAAAGAGAAGTGGCACTGAAGTCGTTCAAGAGCGGGAGAACACCGATTCTGGTTGCAACAGACGTAGCAGCACGTGGTCTCGACATTCCCCACGTGGCTCACGTTGTGAACTTCGATCTGCCAAACGACATTGATGACTATGTCCACCGTATTGGACGAACAGGACGTGCTGGCAAATCAGGACTAGCAACTGCCTTCTTCAATGATGGCAACACCTCAATGGCCAGATCGCTCTCTGAGCTGATGCAAGAAGCTAACCAAGAAGTCCCTGCGTGGCTCACACGATATGCGTCGCGTTCCTCCTTTGGTGGTGGTAAGAACAAGCGGTCTGGTGGTCGGTTTGGCGGCCGTGACTTTAGAAGGGAAGGGTCTTACAGTAGAGGTGGAGGTGGTGGTAGTAACTACTATGGCGGTGGAGGAGGAGGAGGCTATGGCGGTGGATATGGAGCTCCAAGTGGTGGATACGGCGGTGAAACTCCAAGTGCTTGGGACTAAGCTCCCAGTGTTTTTTTGTCTTGTTTTGGTTATAACTTTTGACTATTTATTTGTCTTCTACATTCCCAAAGAGAGAGTATGTATTGCCCCTTACACCTATGAGATGGATGAATATATAACTAAGGTTGCTGTTTAGGTGTTTTTGATCTTTGTAGGCTATCTTAGGGAGTGTCCAAAGCATAACAGTCGCCAGTTTCACAGTTTTTGTCTTTATTTTATCATGTTTTTTGATCCGAGCATAACTAAGTTAATTGATGTTCTTGTTCTGCTGGTGTGTTCTAGATACACTTCTAAGTTTGGTAAGGTAATCTCAGAGTCCATTAACTTAGTTTCCAAAGAGTAGATAAAGATTAGTAAAGATGATAGTGGTGTACCAACCAAAACATACTTTGAACCTTTTTAACAGAAACAGAGCTTCTTGTTATTTACATACAAAAAGCCTTTAGCACAAAAACAAACAAACAAAACAAAACAAGTCTCCTTCACTTATCAACGAGTTCCATGTTCCTGTCCCATATAACCAGTAGTTCCATCATGCTCATGCGTGGTCACAGGAGTATCACCAATAACTATGTTCTTAGTCGTCTTTGCAATCTCAGCTATAGTCTCGCCAATAGCCCCAAGCACTCCTCCCTCTTCAACATATCTCTCGTTCCTCCCTTCTCCTCTGTATAGCTCCTCCTCTCCAACATCTCTGGAGACACCTCCTTGTGCTCCATATCCAAAGACATCTTCTTCACTCTCTCTTCCTCTTCCGTACTCCTCCCTGATGTCTCTCCTCCCTTCTCCGGAGATTCCTTTTGTTCCATACCCAAAGACATCTTCCCCAGTACTCCCTCTTTCTCCTCTGTACTCCTCTTCAAACCCTCTCCTTGGTTCCGTGACATAACCTTGGCCCTTCTCTTCCTCACCTCCCTCAAAACAAACAGATACTTGAGCCACAGGCAACAACATAATAATATATAGTTCTAGTTCAAGTTGTGAAGTACCTGCTGAAGTTCTTGGTCTTTGTGTTGAGCTTCCTCTTTCTTCCTCGCTGTGTACCCAACCACGGTATCAGCAGCAGCTGCAGCTTTCTCCTTAGTCAAGTCCACCGCCTTGGAACCAACTTCTGCCGCCTTATGCCCTGCGTAACCAACCGCTCCTTCCACCGTACCTGCAACGGCTTTGGTCCCTTGCACCACTTTCTCCGTTGTGAAATGCGCCGCTGTCCACCCAACCGCAGCCGCTTTCTCAGCTGCCACTCCAGCGTAGTGTGCAGCTCCTTTTCCTCCTTCCACCGCTGTTTCTTTTGCATACTCTGCCGCTTCCTTGCTCATTTCCACCGCTTCACCGGCCTTCTGAACTGTATAGTCTTTGGCTTTTGCTGTCACTGAGACCGTCTGTTCTTTGGCTTCTTGTCCTTTCTGTGCAGCAACGTTTCCAGTATCCTTCCCTTTCTCAGTTACATACTGAGAAGCTCTCTGAGCTTTCTCAGCCGCAATGTCCTTAGCTTCAACAGCTTTCTGAAGAGTATAGTCTTTGGCTCTCGCAGCTTTCTCAGCCGCCGTGTTTCCCGTCTCAGCCATATACTGAGAAGCTCTCTGAGCTTTCTCGGCCGCAATGTCCTTAGCTTCAGCAGCTTTCTGTAGAGCTATGTCTTTGGCTCTTGCAGCTTGTTCAGCCGCCGTGCTTCCCGTCTCTCTTCCTTTCTCAGTTGCATACTTAGCCTTCTCAGCCGCAGTGTCTTTAGCTTCAGCAGCTTTCTGTAGCGTGTAGTCTTTAGCTCTTGCAGCCTGTTCAGCTGTCATGTTTCCTGTTTCTCTTCCTTTCTCAGTAACATACTGAGAAGCTCTCTGAGCCTTCTCAGCCGCCGTGTCTTTAGCTTCAGCAGCTTTCTGTAACGTGTAGTCTTTTGCTCTTGCAGCTTGTTCAGCCGCCGTCTGAGAAGCTCTCTGAGCTTTCTCCCCCGCAGTGTCTTTAACTTCACCAGCTTTCTCCATAGTGTAGTCTTTAGCTCTCCCAGCTTGCTCCTTCGCCTCTTGACCTTTCTGAGCCCCCACGTGTCCAGCTTCCCTTGCCTTCTCCCTCGCGTAATCAGAAGCTCTCTGAGTCTTCTCACTTGCCGTGTCCTTCACGGCTCCGCCCTTCTCCATAGTGTAATCTTTAGCTCTACCAGATTGTTCCTTCGCCTCTTGCCCTTTTTGAGCCCCCACGTGTCCAGCTTCCCTTGCCTTTTCCCTCGCGTAGTCAGAAGCTCTCTGACTCTTCTCACTTGACGTGTCTTGCACGGTTCCTCCTTTCTCTGTCCCAACGTGAGTAACATGGACACCACTCTCTCGCCCTTTCCCCTCCACTTGTTGTCCTCCTTGTCCACCATGGCTCAAACTCTCCTTGGCCTTGTTATACCGTTCCTCTGCTGCTCGTACCGTATCCATTGACTTCTGCTGAGCATTAGCTCTAAACCCTTGAATATCCTCAAGTGAAGCCCTCTCTTGCTCCTCCTTCCCCGTCCCTTCTTTGTCACCACTGCTCACAACGAACTTTCCGACCGTTTGAGGCATCTGAGTTCTCTTCATCTTGGTCTCTCCTCCTTCTCCTTCATCAGACACCTGCATGTTGCTTCCTTTGTCCGAAAGCGACACAAAGTGTGTTGTCTCCTGCTGCTTCTGTGTGTCGGAATCTTTGCCTTTCTCGGCCATTGACTCGAAATGACTCGTCATCTTCGGAACTCTGTCTTTGTCCACTTTAACTTCCCTCTCCTTCACCACGTTCTCTCTTCTTGCTTGCTCTGACGCCATTGTAATTACTACAAGATTATGATTGTTTTGTTCTTTTTCTTTTGTCTCGGATGATTCTTATGGAGCTTTTATCTTTCTTGCTTTTATAATACAAGAACTACGTCAAACCTAAAAGAAAATATTATGGGCGGTGTGAGACGTGTTGAGCAGGCTATTGCAAACGTGTAAGAACATATAATGACTCAGCTTGTGTGAAGAGATCAACTTTAATGTTTACTAAGCCAATCATCTCGGTTTTCCACACGTGTCCTTCCGTACTATTACACGTGGTGATGTTTCGGAGCTACTTGATTTTATCTAAACTCTTCAGATCGGTCGGTTCCAACTACAGGCCCATATGTTTCTTGTAGGCCCAATAATATCTGTAGCTAACTTGCCTAATAACTTGAAAATTCCTATGGGAGCAGTTGTTACATTTCACATAGTTCTTGTGCATAGTCACATTAGTATCTAAAACGTTATTTTATTCAAGAATCAAGCGGCCACAACTCAAGATTAACTAAAAGTATAGATAGTTATTGAGTAACTTAGACATTGGTATAAAGGAAGAGAGATTTCAAGAGAAAAGAGTAGAGTAAAAGAGTATGTTCCAAGTATCAGGTAAACCAGGAAGACACCAATGGCTACAGTCATTACCGGGATGGTTCCCACTGAAAGCAGAAGGATGAGCATCTTTACGAAGCTGAGATAGACCGGTTATGTCGAGCCAATGGACCGGTTTCTTCAATCTCCTCATCACTTTGGTTAAAACTACCCAAGCCATTGGTATCCCTCCTGGATACTTCCTCCCGTAGAATGGCTGTGTTTGACTCTTACATGTCTTCATTGGCTGTCCCCAATCCTTTCCCCTGCTAACAAAAAATGTATTAATGCCTAGGTATTGTTTTAAAATAGCATAACCACAATTGCCTAGATAATGATGTATGGTATCAAAATGTTATCAAGGTGATGCCTAGCAAATGCTTATTAACATGAACCACCCACTTCTTGGTGAATTCTCAACATCACAAGACCTTTGCAAAACTAAATCAATTAACAAAAAATAGATTTGTTGCAAACAAATGCAGATCAAATATGAAAAAAATAAAAGAACTAAGAAAGTAAAATACGATTGAGAAAAATATTTATTTTATGGTTTGTATATTATTGAATGAATAATTTATAATTCATTAAATAAATGTTTATACAAAATTAAAATCTAATATTCATTCCTATTTTTAAAAAATTCTGTCTACTAGTATTAATTTTTCATAATCTTAAAAAAATATACTGAGTATTGGTATACTGAGATTTAAGTCATTTCTAGAAGCAACAAAATTAAAGAAAGAAATGAGTTTGTTTGTTTACTTACTCGTAATGAGTAGGAGAAATGCCATTGAAGAAGACTTTGGTCTTAGAAGGATCGACAAAAGCATTAACCCATCGAGACCAAGTGGTCATACCTTTGTAATAAGCGACCAGCCTGTTCATGTCTTTGTATAATCTCTTCCCATCTTCCATGTAATCCCACCTGGTCCACACAAACACACACACACGTACACGTCACCAAATGAGTCAAAAAAGACACAAACATAGCCAAAGAAAGCGTACGGCTGAATGTGACCGGTGTGAGTCCACCAATGCCAACTGTTGAAAACCAAGACGTCCATGCCTCTCCACAATCTGCCTTGTTTAATGGAATCCAGCTTAAGCACTCTCCCAACTTTCTCAGAATCTAAATCCACTAAGAACTGTGTTCTGTATAGCTTCAACGTCACTCCATATTCCTGCGACCGTACCACTTTTCTAATCATTTTCACTAAATAATATACAAATTCAACCTTATTGTATTATCATTTCAATTTTTCTATTTGTGATATTTTCGGCCATGACTCAAATTATTATTCCTTCCGTTTCGATTTAATTGTCGTTGTAGAGAAAAATTTTCGTTTCAAAATAAGTGTTGTTTGAAAGTTTCAATGCAAAATTTATTAAAAATATTATTCATTTTATTTTTTATTGGTTGAAATATGATTAAGTGTATAGGTAATTGTATTTTTATTTTGAAAATGTACAAAATCATATGTTTTCTTAATATGAGTGCATAAACTTAGAACGACAATTAAACTGAAACGGAGAGAGTATTAAATTTGATATATTTTCCGTGGTTCATGATCATAAGTTCATAACATATGATATCCGGAGACATTCTTTTTTTTTGAGAAATAAGCCACTAATCACGTTCATCTCTTATAAATGCTTTGCTCATTCTCTTGTTGTAATGAGTAATGACCACTATACTATTTTTATAACAAGAATGAATAAAAAGCTATAGCAAAGCATCATGATCATGACTAATATATCAAATCAAAAGAGACAAAGAAACAGAAACTTTAACTTATGCCCTTGCTCAAAAAAAAAAGAAAACAGAAAAACTTTAACCCATTTCATTTATATTACTTACTTTATCCTAGTTAAACGTTAGGAAAAGAACTTTCCACACTATAAAGCTGAAAAAATACAAATTAATTTCTACATAAAATAATCATACCTAAATTAGTATTATACTATTTTAAAAAGGATAAGTATTTTAGTAAATGATTAATTAGACAGAAAATATAATTAAAATTGAACAAACCTCGAAGGTGAGTGAAGCGAGACCCTTTCGGCGAAGAAGAGTGTAACGAGCATTAGGAACCCAAGCATGAATTAGACAAGCTAGAGACTGCCACATGTTTGTACTTAGTGAATCTCCAACGAACATTATCTTCTTCCCTCTCATCTTCCTCAAGAAATACAACCCATTGAATCTGACAAATACAAGGTTAATAATGAATCAAAACCAAAACTCATAATCAAAGAATGTAAAAGAAGAAGAGTGTACGTAGTTAGTACCTGTGGAGAGAACAAGAAGATGGTTGCCAACGATACTTAAGGTAAAGATTGTCGGGACGACCATACTTCTTGCAGTTAAACTGTGGATCTATGAACGGGCATTTATAAGGATCGTAAAGAGGATACTTTACGTCATAAATCCAGTTCCCTCTAAACCAGTTGCATCTCCGAGAACGTAGCTCTCTTCTTACTGCTTCTTCACCATTGTTGCTGCTTGTGTTGGTGTAAGCAGAGACTGAGGAAAGACAGATGAAAAAGAAGAAGAATGTGAGAGAAGGGTTTTCTTGGAAAGAAAATGCCATTTCTCTCAATTTTCTTCTATCTTAGATGGAGATTCTATGTGTTTTCTAGTGAGTGTCTTATTATATAATACTCCAAACCTCAAAAGAGAGAAAGAAAGAGAATGAGAAAGATTGATTGTTCACGTCACATGGGAAGGGGGAAACAAGAAACTGGTACTAGGTATGTTCCAGCTTTTTTTACTGATGGAAATATGTTTTCATTTAATACTTTAGAAATTTTATTTTAGCTGTAAGAAAGTAGAAATTTCATACTGTAATTAGATCGCAGGTACTATGTTATTTTATTTTTTTTACGTCAAATGTTTACTGTTAAACAAAACAAAACTTACATGCACATATTGAGTGTGTAAATATATAACTTCTGGAAATTTAGTTCGAGAGGGACTTTGACTTTACACCGTTTTAAGAACTATGTATTCTCCAAGTATTATTAAAATTTCGGGTGATAATCGTAATAATTGTTGTATTAATCACTGGAATAATGAACAAAGAATGTGTATACGCTCGTGCCTGATTAAAAGTTATATTTTGAAATCTTTTGGCTGATATATTATATTTGTAACTTTCATATGATGCAAGAGTGTGAATACATGTGGAGACAACAAAAAAGTATCTACAAAACTTCTCATCATCATCTTTTCGCCGGTGATTATGGAAAATTTCTTCTTTATGTAGATTAAATGTAAGAAATGAATATCGGTGGATCAGATTGAATAGTATATAAATAAAAGAAAAACATTGAATAGTATTTACAATGAGACGTGTTGAAAACTAGAAAAGATAATTAGTGTCATAGGCCCAGGACGAACTCATTTCATAGAATTGTATAATATGATTTGTCCAAGCCACCAGTTTCTAGACGACTCTACAAAGCACTTCCTCTTATAATATGAAAGGCATATATCATCATCATCATCAGTCTCTTATAATATGAAAAGTTTATCACCATCATCATCATTATTCAACAAGTTATTCATTCTTTTTTTCTTTTTTTTTATATATACTCTTTTAGAGTTTGGCTCTGCTTAAATTTTGGATACAATTGATAAATGAGTAAATATTCCGAAGATTTCAAGAAATGCAAGCTTCGTTCACTTACAAAATACTCAACAGGAACCGATGTTGTGCATGCTAGACTTTTTCCTTGTAGACGAGAGAGCTGAGAAGGAAACTGCATTGAGTTATTCTGTTTGGTGTGGTTTATTCAACCTGAACCAGAGGATAAATAAGCAGAATTGAAGGGATATAAGATTGGATCCATGACAAATGGTAAGAAAGTAGAGCAATGGGTGGAGAAGACAGTAGCGAGTTTCAAATTACAAACAAGAAGACATGCTCAGATGCAATACACTCAAACGCTCAAACCAAAGTACAACATACACAATAATGATACAGGAAACAGAGGAACTCTACATTTTGCTATTTATTCAATTCACCGCACATTCAGAGGAACTCTACATTCCCATGGACAATGTCTTATATTCATAGGTACCAAGCAAAACAAGATCACACAAAAAAATAAGTTGGCATGCCCTGAACATAAATAACAAAAACTATCTCAAAATCATCAAACATATGTCTAAAATTTTAGGTTCACAATCTCTCTCAAACTTGAAATCTAATTTTTAGAAATTCTGATTTAAAGAATAACTCTTTGAACTAAAGGTTACATTACTATCATAGCATATGATTTTTCTAAAAATATTGGAGTAGAAAAAAGTTGTTCACATTAAACCCTTAGTAATCGTTTTGTAATAAGAGATTAGCCTTTCATTTTTGTCATTTAGTTCTTTCACTCTTTAAAAGGAAAAATAACATTAACAAGAAATTATCATATCATATTCATAAGAAAGCATTCGGAGTATTCAGAGAGATTTATCAGATCATAGAAATAACATTACATAGCAGAGATAAGATAAGATTTAGGGAATGGTACAAAGACGGTATCCATAGATGCCTTAACCGGTATTCTGCATACCGGCAGCTATACCCTTCATGGTGAGGATAACAGTGTCTTCAAGTCCAGGTGCATACTCACTCTTAGGATTCAGCTTAACTAGCTCAGCCGCTGGTTTACTAGACTCCATGTAGTCTTTAGACAAGTGTGGCCTAACTTTGACGTGGAAGCTCGGGTCACGTATCTGCTTGAGAGTATAGGCTTGGCACACGTTCAATGTCGTGATGTATGGGTCACGTAGCTGCAGCCTTTGCCTCAAGTAGGGATCACCTTCAAGAATGTCTTTGTGACCAGCCACCTAGTCAAGGAAAGAACCAAACTCATAAAACCGAACCAAGAACCTGTCTGAAAATCTAAGTTTATACCTGGAGGAGGAGGCGTCTGGTCTCTTGGTAGTTAACACGAAGCTGTTCACCAAAGGGTTGAAGTTCTTCAGAGACTAGAAGACGGTCGTAAAGAGCAGCGATTCCAGGGTCTCCTTTGGCGAAAACCATTTCAACTAGATCGATTGTGACACGGAAGAAAGGCCACTGGTTGTACATCTCTTTGAGCATGTTGAGATTCTTGCCATCTTTCTGGATCACGCGTCTGAATGCAGCTCCAAAACCTAGCCATACTGGTAAGTGAAACCTTGTCTGTGTCCAGGCAAAGATCCATGGGATTGCACGTAGAGATTCAATGCCTCCGCTTGGTTTTCGCTTTGATGGTCTGCTTCCTATGTTCATCCTTCCATACTCTAGCTCAGGTGTTGCCTATAACACAAGTGAGTTGGTTAAAGAACTTAACAGAGAAGTGAGTTGGTTCAGTTCGGACAAAAATCCTAGGCCTAAGCAAGTGTGCTGGTTAAAGAACTTACCAGGCGGAAGTACTCAACGAAACGAGGCTCCTTGAAGACAACAGAACGGTACTCTTCAGTGGCAATCACAGCCATTTCATCCATGAGGACACGCCACTCAGGTTTAGGAGAAACAGGTGGATGCATTCCATGCTCAAGCGTAGCAGCAGTGAAACGCTGAAGAGTCCTAAAGCACAAGTGCTCTTCTCCAAAAGACTGTTCAATAACTTCTCCTTGAACCGTTACCCTTAGCTGCCCGTGAATAGTATCCGGAGGCTGAGACAAGATAGCAAGATGCGTCGGTCCACCTCCTCTCCCAACAGTCCCACCTCTCCCGTGAAACATAGTCAGCTTCACTCCAAACTCTTTAGCTACCTTCACAAGCTCTTCTTGAGTCTTGTATAGCTGCCAAGCAGCAGACAAACGTCCAGCGTCTTTGCCTGAATCTGAATAACCGATCATGACTTCTTGCTTACCGTTGATTCGGTTTCTGTACCATTCTATGGAGAAGAGACGCGCAACTGAAGCAGGAGCGTTTTCTAAATCAGCTAGCTTCTCAAACAAGGGAACAACTCTCAGAGGATGAGTGATCCCACATTCGCGTTGCAAGAGCTCAACAGCTAGCACATCTGAGGCAGCAGTAGCCATTGAGATGATGTAAGCGCCGAAACTATCATAAGGAAGCTCGGAGATGACTTTGAATGTGTCCAACACATCAGCAATCTCTTCGGTTTTGGGAAGATCAGCTCCGAAAAGAGGACGTTTCCCACTTAGCTCGGATAAAAGCCACTCTTGTCTTTTATCCTCTGACCATTCTTTGTAAGAACCAATGCCTAAGTGCTGCGTGATAGCGTCTAAAACATCGGTGTGCCTGTCGGATTCTTGACGGATGTCAAGCTTCACAAGGGCGAGACCAAATGTAGACACTTGCCGCAAGAAATCAAGCAGGCTTCCATCAGCGATAGGTCTGTCTCCGCAGTCACATAGTGACCTGTAACAAAGCTCAAGCGGCTCCAAGAACTGGTCTACACTAGTGAACACCGAGTCTTCAGGAACGTCTGAAACTCCACTAGACAAGAGCTGACGCGCACGCTCACGTGTGTTGTATAGTTTGTCTCTAACATCTCCGAGTATAGCTCTGTATGGCTCATTAGAAGGGATTTGTTTCCAAAACTCTACAAACAGAACACACATCAAACATATACTATAACAAACCGTTAGAAGAAGTTTGAGAGAAGGTTAGACACACAGACCTATATAGTGTTTTGCATCTCTTTTGGCACACCTTTGAACTTCTGCACGAACACGAAGTTCTTCATTGCAACGCCACATGGACATCTACAAACAAAACAAAAGTAAGACCAATGCTATTAACATTGACAACTAAAGAACCTCAAGAACTCTGACATTACCTCAAACATAAGATCTTCTATCTGGGAGAAGTAGAGATTAGCAGCCATCATTCTAGCTAGTAAGCATACATCTCTTGTAACTTCAGGAGTTACTCGAGGGTTTCCTGGATTCAGAAACGTTTAAGACTTAAAATCATGGTTCAAGAGAGTACATAAGTAATCAGAGTGTAGGTAATACCATCACGGTCTCCACCCATCCAAGAAGAGAATTGAATGAGAGGTGCATTGTAAGGAACACGCTCGTTGATACCAATGTTCTTCAAAGCAGTGTCAACACGTCTCAGGAATTTAGGAACTCCTTTCCAGATTGTTTCGTGGAAGTAGCTCATCCCTGCTCTCATCTCATCTTGTGGTGTAGGTGGAGTTCTTCTAATCTCATCAGTCCGAAACGCAGCTTGAATCTGGTGCAACAAGAACAGAGCTTTAGTAAGACTTCATGTAATAGAAAGAGTTTGTCTACGTATACCTCTCGTTGCAAAGCTTCATCGAGTTCTTGTTTATCATCAGGAGTAATGTCCTTTGCATACAACTGTGTCAAACAATCACGAATCCTTCCAAACTTTTGAAGCAAAGACCGGCGAACAGATTGAGTAGGATGGGCAGTTAAGACCAAGTCAACAGTCTGGTTCTTGAGAGCATCAAAGACCTCTTCAGGAGTCTTGTTAAGCTGCAAGAGCCTCTTGAGAGTCTCTTCAATATCAGATTCCGTAGTTGCAGAGGCCTCATCAGCGAAATCTCCTTTCTTAAGCTTCTTAATCCTGCGCCTGTAGGCAATCTGGACTTCCTCAGCCAAGTTAGCCAAGCTAAGCATGTTGGAGAATGACTTTGTGACGACGATTGAGTCTCCAGGGTCCAAACTCGTCAGCATGTTTCCAAGCTCCTCTAGCTTAGCAGTGTTGCGGTTCCCATCGTAATCAGCAGCAACCTCGTAGCACTCTTGAACCTTTAGACAAAACACAAAACATTGTCTGCTTAAGAAAGTTAAGTATAAACAAACTCAGTATGTCTGATCGGCACGATTTCACCATAAAGGTTTACACTTTTGAGATAGTTTGCGGAGAAACAACAAACCCATGTCGTAATTTCTGATGAACAAACCTAAGCGTATCTCAAAGTTTATGATTTTAAGACAAAACTCAAGTGTCTGATCCAGAGTGTGTCTGATTTGTCCGATTAAACTAAAAAGATTAGAACTTTTGGGATAGTTTAAGCAGAAACAACAAACCCAAATCGTGATTTTTGATGAACAAACCTAAATGTATCTCAAAGTTCAATTTGTTAAGGTAAAAGTCTTTGCTCTGTTTTAAGACAAAACTCAGTGTGTTTGATGCAGACTGTGTCTGATCTGCCCGATTTTACTTAAAAGGTTTGAACTTTTGGGATAGTTTGAGGAGAAACAGCAAAACCCATGTCAAAGTTTCAGATTTTTAAGACAATACTCTTTGTTCTGTTTTTGTAGTTAACAAGTTGAGAAAGAGTGAGAGAAGGAAACATACGAATTCTCTGACTTCTTCGCCATGCAGATCCTGGAGGATATCGAGAAATCGATCCAGCAAGAGAGCATCGTACTCGACAAGCTTGTCGTCTTCAGAGACTTTAGCCGGAGCAATAAGCCTGAGCTGAGCATCAATGGAACCCATCTTCTTCAAACTTCCAGTAGCCATTGTTGATTGTTGTTATCTCTCTCTCTCTCTCTCTCTCTCTCTCTCTCTCTCTCTCTCTCTCGCACCTTTTTAATATCAAACCTAATAAAGAAACCACTTTAAATCCCCACGGATGTTTCTAGATTGATACAATCTGCGAAAATTCAGGAAGTGATAATAATCCGATAATGCTGGAAGTGAAACTAGTCGAATAAAAAAAAAAGATTCACTTTTTTAATTAATTAAGGATAATGAGGAAATTAAACAAATAATAAGAAAGGCAAAACGAGTGGACTAGTAGAGTGGGAGTATCCCGTGGAACAAGTTTGAGAAAGAAAGAAAAAAGATCGAGAAAGTTTCTTTCACGAGGAAGACAATGGAAAGAGAAGAGACATGTGATGAAGTTTCAGTTTCTTTAGAAAAATCTCAGTAGAGGAAGCTAGTCCACTCGATGTGTAGTTGTAGCGTATTTATAGCCAAAACTTTTCTCTCTTTTTCTTTTTTTTTATTTTCGTATGGAAATCTATTTAATTTCACTATATGATTACAATGTGTTTCCAGCAGATAATAATATTTTCACAACCATATATACTCTTTCGGTTTCATAAAATATTATTTTCCCATATTTTATGATCTAAATATCTAACACAATTTTTAAGTATAGTGTTTAACTCATTCCGCCATAACTACATGTGTAGACCAGATTTTATCTTTTGTAAAATACTTCTAACTGATTTTTTTTTGTTATCCGTTGAGTCGAATTTTAGTCTAGATTTAACTTGGATAATCAAATTTTTATCTAGCTTATTCTTTCTCTCTTCAAATCATGATTTAACCATTAACAAAAAAGTTAATTAAATTAGTTAAAATTATTTTACATAAGAAATAACATCTTGTCTACAAATGTAGTTCTAGTTGAACGAGTTAAAACTCAGATTTAGAGCTTATCCAAAGAGTATGATAATTCAAACAGCAATTACATTGCTAGTTCCTTCTCCTCTTCACCTCACGTCGTAAGATGCGTCATGCTACGTGACACGTCTTTGCATATTCTTCGGCCATTATTATCATCGGTCTCTTAACCGCAGTTCTTAGATTCGGATAAGAGACGGTTCTTAGCTTTTTTTTTTTTATTATAAGAGTCGTTTCTTAGCCAAAAATATATAAGAAAAAAAACAAAAAATATATCAAATAATGAGTTAAGAATTCCGGTTAAAAGACCGGAGATAATGATCCTCTTATCTCTATGATTAAGTGGATTAAGATGGACCTAGTTTCTTTTAGTTTTAAATAGTGTTTGAGGTGAGTTCTTAACATCATCATCTCTATGCTATTTTGACCATTTTCATTTATATGAAAATGGCCGTAAGAAAAGAATGCAAATTTTGAATTACGTACGTCGGCCGTCACTACGAAATTTGAAATGGGACCAAACTGCATGGTACGGTCATGATGGCTTTAGAGTGGACTCATGAGAGTCACCAATTCGACTTTTTTCTTGTTTTGGCTTCTTTTAATATATCACGAAACTATAACATGTTCTATTGTCTTTATGTTTTCTTTTATGTTAAGATTTTGTACGAAAGTATCTAAGAAAATATGAAAGTTCATAATCACTGATTACGGGCAGCTATGGAATATGCCAAAAGGATATGCTGAATGGCTTCATATATAGATGGAAAAGTTAAATAGTTTTTTTTTCTCTTGCTTTAATTTAAAACTTGTGAGAAAAGGTTTATTTTTGAGTTATGAAAGCAAGTAGGGAGATTAAAAAGGAATTCAGAGTAAATATATTATTGTTAGTAATGAGTTTTAGAAACCAAAGGTATATAGTGAAAAGAAGATAAATCCCCCAGGAATTGTGGAAGGAGTCAGAAATATAACACAGCTATTTTTGACCTTTGACTATAGGCGTACCACATCTATTAGACTATTACGGTCTTATCATATAGTTTTTTTAACTCGTATTTTTCCTTTATTTGATTCTCGAATCTAAGAACAAATGGCCAACCAAAGATTCCCAAGGATATAAAACAGAATCATCTAAAAGCCTTATCATATCAATTTATTTTATCAAAGACCTTATCGTATCAATTTTTTTAAATCATAAGCTCCTTTCAATTTGTTCTACCTACTGTATCCATCGTTCTAAATTTTCTGAAAATAAATAATAGTTTAATTTAAAATCAATAAAAAAATAAAATTATTATAAATTGAATTATATTTAGTAATTGGTTTGGAAATATACATAGAGATGTAGAATCTGTAAAATTCGAATACAACCATTTATGTCAAATTTGTCTGATAGAATTTTAGATATTTTTACACCGAAAAAAAGAATTTTGAATATTTTTTAATTGATTTCCTATGTTCAAGTTTTTTCGTTTTTTAGGTGTGCAATATATATGATTGTATAATCAAGTAAACATGCATCAAACGATTATTATTAAAGGTTTTGAGCTTTAGAAAACGTGAAAGGGCAATGCAAATATAACCTTTTAATTCCTTCAAGAGCCGGACGAAAGAAACAAACAGAATCAATAGACCAACATCCAAGTTTCTATCGTTAATATGAGGTGTATATATCAAACAAATTTTCTCTCATTTAATTCTATAATTTAGCTCTATCCACTATAAAAAGCCACGTCTATATATATAGTTTTGTTCTTTTGTCACTCTCTCACATTGTATATATTGTAAGTGATACTTTATAAACTGAGAGGCAAGTAACAATATCCGTATCAAGAAGATTCGTACTTACGCATATATTATTTTGCATGATTCAATCACATCTTCTAGATGAACTCGAACCACATCTTTTCTGTTCTTCGATTTCATTTTCGTCTCAGTGGTAGCATCATAATATTCATCAACTATTACTAGTAATCATGAAATCATTAGTGACATTATTATAATATATAGCTTAGTATGAAATGAATAAAAGCATAACTTTTTATCTGAAAATGAAATTTGAGATAGTGGTGGGAAACTGGGAATATATGCTGCCTGTTATACGGATATTCTTTGCATAATTATGTATCAAAACATAAACCTACGTGCATACTAAAAATACAGTGTGTATGTATATATGATAAAAACTGCCTTCCACCATGCTATTATGATTTTTTTTTCTACGATTAAGGGCATGATTATTTGGGATATCTTACCTTGGGTTCTTAACGTAATTTAAGAAACGATTCTTAAATAAGAGATTTAAGAACCGTCTCTTAACCTTTTCTTAGTTAAAGCTAAGAAACGGTTCTTAAATTACGCTAAGAATCTCGTCTTAAGAACCCTTCAATAAACATGGCCTAAACATGCATGATATTTATTTAGTCGAATAAACAAAAAATATATTGTAACGTGTATATGCTCTTTAAGATTATGATTCAACATTCACATCACACATGCATATGCCAGAAGGAGAAAATAAAAATGTGACTAAAATGATATTTTTAGAGATTATGATTGTACCGACCAAATAAAACGTCCTATGACAAGCCCAAAAGGTCAAAGCAATCGTGTTCGTGTTCCAATACTCGATCTCGAGTGGTCCAAGTTAACGAGTGAGATAGAGATACGTAGAGGTCTATTGGCACGAAGCTTCCTAAAAAGTGAAAGATCTTAATTTGCAAAGAATAGATTTCAGTAAATTCACATGTACATTAATTCTTTTTATAGAAAGTGAACTTTTTGTATTATAAAATCACGTTAACTGGACCTAAACGTACAACATCTTTCAAAGATCACTTGATTCTTTAATAAAAAAACTGACAATTGGAAGTATAATTTGACCTAAACGTACTAGTAGTCTGGAAACTAAATTGACGATAAAAGATGACAAAGAAATAAGGATCACACAAACGAGTCTCACGTGTGATGACTTTTGTGACTAGTGGCAAATGGGACGTAAAAATACAGAGTAAAAAAAATAAAAAATGATGAAGAAAGCAAATTTTTTTTTATTTATTGTCAATATAAGAAACAGATATTAAAGTAAGGCCCAGTAAATCCCGGGTGAGACAGCCAGGCTTATGTCAGATTAGCCCATATAAATTTCACCCAAGTAAGCCCAATATTAAAAGCTGATTGGGTTAAGTAGAATAAGAAAATGTTGAGGTGTATCGGGTCCGTATAAGAAAATGTAATATGAGCTTTTTATTCTCCACCCTACATTTCTATTCTTTAGATTTTTTTTTTTTTTTTTAAAAAAAATCTCAATGATAATTTTGAGTTATGAAGAAAATTTCTAAATCAAAATTTCCGGTTTTCATTACTTATTAATAATAACTTAATGTTGTATAATGTTTTTTTATTCATGGTCATAAATCTGATTCTTCACCCAGTGGGAACACAGTCTTCATGGTGGTACCAGTGCGTATATATGTAGAAGTTTGCTGGATGCCATTTTTTTTTTTTTTGATAATCTAAGATATCTGGTTGGGCCGTGATCCAACCGACTAATCTCTAGAGTCTGATCATCGGTGCCAGTCAGATCCGGTTGCTCGCAAGGGGAATTAAATATTTTTGTCACGTGACCGCATGTTAGGATAATCTGAAAGCAATAGATTCAAATTCACGCCCCTTAAAATTATTGCGGGTTGCCATGTACCCACCCGACCACTAACGCTTGGTTTGCTGAATGCCATAATTTGTTTTCTTACGTTAGCAATTCCTCCTTAAATGTATTATACCGAATAATATTTTATAAACGGTTAAATTATAGAATTATTTGTCATTGTGCTGTCAATTAACCAGATGCAGTCTATAATTTATGTCTTTCTTTTCGTGACATAGACTGTGTAGTCAACATTTATATTGCAGAAAACGAAAAAACTTTAATTTTTGTCTTCCACTTCTTTTAAAAACCGCGCACCCATGCAACCCCTAACTTCAATCATCGGAGGACAAACCAAACACCTGCTATCATGTGAACGTATAGTACATCATCAAACCAGTTTAAAACTTCTTAACCGAATCAAAAACATAAATTGATTCCGGTTAGAGTGATGAATTGACAAAAAGGGAAAGATACAATAATGAAAAAATGGGGGTGGGTGGGAGAAGACAGGGGAATCACTATCAACAAAAAGAGAAGCAGAGAAAAGATTTGTGGGGGCAAATGACCAGTGCATAAGTTTGCCTTTGAGACTGTGACATTTTTGGCAACTCATGCGTGAAGATGTTTCTTGCCCATTGTTTCTTCTTTGAACATGATTTAAGATATGTATCATCTATTTTTAGGGTTCTTTTTTTGCGTCTATCAATGTCTTTTTTTCCAAACCAAGTGGTGCTCCACTTATAGTAATATAGGTTGTCATATTGATCGAAGACAAAACTCAAGACACTGACCAGAACATGATTTTTCATGTAAATTGGAAATCAGAACTATTAGGTACCTATTTCTACAGTTTAGTAGTAGTGTGATATTGCGCTGTCATACAACACACAACATGAATAGGTTAGTAATTGGTTAATGACAAAACAAGATAAGTGTTTGTTACATTTTCTAGTTATTTTCTCTGTATATTGTATACTTATATATATACAAAGTAACTTGGACATTTTGTTTTAACAAAAAGAAAACACACTTTAGACATTCAATGGAATTCGTAATCTAGTGGTTTTATTAGTATAGTAAATTGTGACAGTGGATTCAAATCTACTACAATGTGTGCCTGAGGTGTAGATGGTAAAAAAAATGTAATTCAGACACATGTAATACGATGCAGTAAGCAAGTTATAACATTAGAAACATATAAGTGTGCAATATGTCTGAATGCAAATAATTGTAAATACTTTAACAATCATAAAAATAAAAATATGACATACAACTTTAATTGGGCTTATGAATTCCATTTGATTTTAATTGGAACTTGGAAGCGCCTAGCCGCCTAAAGTCCGATTGATAATTTTGTTCTTTCCAGGTTTTAATTTCACTCTGCATGCAATTTGGGTTATTTGATAATGAGCTCCCACCACACTTATGTTATGTGAGTTTATAAGATACTCTTTACAGAAAAGCTCTAAAAACATACCCGTACAAATGGAAATAGTGGCATTGTAAGAAAAAGGAGAACTACGTTTAAAGCAACCATTGAAAGAACCGTACACTGTCACTAGATGACAACCAAATATTTTCAATTTAAAAGTGATAAAAACCCTAGAAAACGTCAGGCAATGTCGATGCCACTTAATTTCTCATACAGATTTTTTGGAAATATGTAATGGAATCTTTAACAGTACCCAATCTGTGTATTTGCATAATTACTATGGACGCACAGTGTACCTTTACATATACCTTTTTAAACTTGGCATCTTTCTTTCTTTTTCATATGATCTTCTAAATTTTCTCGAGGGAGCAGAGAAACTGTTTATATTTTTTACCTTGTAAAATGTTGATTTACATCCACAACATAAATGGAAATATCAGGTCATTCTTCATTGACCCATTTCTTGTATGTTATACACTGCACACACACACACACACACACACACACACATACCTGTAAAGAAAGTAATTAGAGCACGGAGTATAGTAGTTATTGACTTGTTGTTTTTTCTGGTAAAATCTAGAAAGCCTTTTATTCTCAGCAAATCATTCCACTAGATAGTACTGTTCCTAAGTTTTAAAAGATCACGAAATCTACAAATTTACATGCGAAGTTGATTAACTAAAAATATGAAGATAATTAAAATCGATACAACGACTTAACAATATACGGATTATGTCTTTAAACCGACCACAAATATGTGGTGCAAAAAAACAATTATTTTTTTTTTCCGCAAACAATTAATTAGATTTATTCGGAAGAACGAATACATGCTAAACGCTGAAAACAATATTAAAATATACTTATCCTTTTTTTTAACACACAAAAAATATACTTATCCTAAACAGTTAAATTTGACAGATTGAGAAAAAATTGTGTATATGTATGCTAACACAAGTCTCATAACACATCACATGCTCTCTCGTTCATTCCATTCCCGCTTCTCTTCACCGTCGATGGCGTAGTAATTAAGTAATTTTAGTTTCCTTTAGTTATCTGGCGAGACACTATATATCTTAAAAATGTGTTAGACTATATATATATATTTTTCAAATACTATATATTTTTTTAATATTGAAAAGTCATTATATTATTCATGTTTGAAATTATCTGAATAACCAGATTGGAATAAAATAATCAACAAAATAAATGTTCATACAAAAGAATTTCGTTGTCTTAGATAAATAATATACAGTTATATTCTATCCCACAGAAATATAGGTGATCTTGAAATCTTAGAACTTATTTTTAAAATCTTTAATATTTTTCAACTCTGTCGAGAGCTCGACCATGAGTTAGGATCCCCTACCATTACTATTACCTCTTTATAATCCGTACCAAAGCCTTAACATGTCAAAATGATGTAACATGCTTTCTATAGCCCATTGAAGCACTTCTAATTTTGTATGTAATGAAGATTCATCTTATATTTCTTGTTAGACTGTATACCTTAAAAACTATGCTCGGCTACACTATATATAATATAATACCATAGAGAATAATACTTAAGAGTTTCATAAAAGTACTTGTGTATACATAGAGTAGAGTGTTACTACTTATAACTTACAACATATAGTTTAGTGTGACTCTGGAAATATTTTTTCTCAACATTGACTCTTAAAGTGTTTAGATATAGCTTTTAAATTTGTTTATGCATGATATGTTTCCATTCTTAGACGAGTCTTCTTTAAAAAATACTATTAAATAAATTGATTATATGACGTATTTTTATAAGGGCAAAGGGTTTTCAATTTACTTGTGAATGTTAAGTTTTGAAATAAAAATGTGGGGGCGCAGAAATTTGAGGAACAAATGATCTCGAGTTTTCTTCCTTGACATCAGTTAAATCTCATATTTTCTTACTTCCAAATCATTACAACTCAGAATTTTAAAATCATCCCTACCGTAAACAATGATTACATAAACAAGTAATTTGTCAGATATTAGTTTATTTGATTGTGAAAGATCGGTTCAAACTGGCTGAACCAAATCAAAATTTGGTATGATTTATTATGATCCAGTTCTACCAATATTAATGTACTTAATGCTAATACGTATAGCCAATTTGCCATGTGTATATAACTATATTAGTTTTCTATTAATAGATAATGATTAATTTGATGGACTATGATAAAAGATACAGTATGTAACTTAGTCACATAGTCTAATCAATGTAAAATAAGAAGATGATATCTCGAATTAAAGAAAGATAGGTAAAATATAGTGGTTAGTGAGTCATAACCTATTACCTAGTCTTCATGAACCAATAAGGGACAGGTGCTCCCTCTACTTTACCCATCTTGCTCAATTATATTTTCGTTATATTATTATAATATTGCATATCATTATAAACATGCAAGGACTAATGTCTTAATCTATCGTTAAATTAGGCTTTAATTGGATTTTAGAGAACATAATTGTGCATGCAATGTATTTCGGAGAAAAAAACAAGAACCCTAATTAGAGAGTATATTTAGGAATTAAATGACAAATTCGTATTTACATTGATTTTGACCTCTGCGACAAAACTGAAAGTTCAAAAAGAACACCTTCCTTTTTTTAGTTAAGTTATGTTTGGTAATAATTTACACATATTTTTTTGAAGGACACCTTGCTTCAAAAAAGAACACATATCTTAAAGGAAGAATTTGCGAGATGTCTAAGATTGCAGAAGAAATTAAGTGCATGACATTGATTTTGACATAATGTAATAACTAACATTTATGCCATTTATTATCCGGTTCTACCCTTTCTTCATGTAATCATCCGGTGACTTTGTGTTGTTAAAGATGATGTGGCCAAAAAAAATATATGGTGAATAAGATACTTACATATGATGTCAACAAAATAAGATGTGGCCAAAATTTAATGCACACTATTGACAACGACAATATTAAAGTCATCCACATCACTGATTTTTTAACCTTTAATTAGTAAATTTATAAATAATCAGTAAACTATAAACCAAATATAATCTATAATTGTTTTACTATATTTTTAAAATTTATCAGCCGGAACATACATATTAAACCCTATCCACCCACTTAAATATTAAATCCTAGACAAATCTCTTAGTTACTAAATCTAAACTCAAATACAATCTTAATCATATGTTGCAAAATGTGGCCAAAATTCTATATCACTGACGTAGTATAACACCAACCATGCAGTAGGAATTATACATAATAAACCATCCAAAATCGCTGACTATTATACCAAAACTTCTACTTAGTAAATCTAAACCCTAACCATGAACATATAAACCCAAATACAATCTATAAACTTTTTTCAACATTAGACAATCTAAACCTAACTAGGAACCTATAACATGGCAGATTATTACATATTTAAGAAATAGTATAGAACTATTGTCTCAAATAATATATAAATATTGTCTCAAATTGACTTTGTAAATGGTTTAGAGAAGTTTTAATCATCCCGAATAAACCAACATAGTATAGATATATAGTATAGTACACTAACAGAAAGGTTTATATGCTATCTAACCAAATTTGACTACTATACCCACCCACTTAAATATTAAACCCTAGACAAACTCTTTAGTTACTAAATCTAAACTCAAATAACTAAACTATAAACTCAAATAGAATCTATATAATATGATGTCAATTCTCTCAACGTAGACGACATAGTATGGAACCTTTATAAATAGTATAGAATGACTGACACACACCCAACTTTAAATATTAAATCTTAAACTGTTATCACTAAACCCAAAACTCAACCATACCACCCATTTAAAAATATTAAACTCTAAACAAATTCTCTAGTTACTAAATCTAAACCCAAATATAATCTTAACCATAGGTTGCGAGTATACAATTCTATCTCAATGACATAGTACAACACTCAAGATGCGGCATGAACTATACATATTTAATCCACCCAAAATTGCTGACTACTATACCCAAACCCCTACTTAGTAAATCTAAACCCTAACCAGGAACCTATAAACCCAAATACAATCTATAAGCTGTTTTTTAATATTACACAAACTAAACCCTAATTAGGAACTTATAACATGGCAGATTATTACATATATAAGAAATATGACAGAACTATTGTCTCAAGTAATATAGATTATTGTCTCAAATTGACTTTGTAATTGTTTTAGAGAAGTTTTGATCATTGCGAATAAACCAAAATAGTATAGAATATAATATAGTACACTAATATAAGGGTTTATTTGCTATCCAACCAAATTTGGCTTTAATCATTACACATAAACCAATATAGTATGAATTGCATATTACAATCAATCACATAAAATGACAGAGAAAAGAATTGTCAAATTTGAAGACATGACAAACTATTATATTTTAAAGAATAGTATAGAAATATATATGTCTTAAATAGTACGGTACATGTATATAAAGCTACACTAAAGAATCGATACTATACTATTTTTTCATCGAGTATAGTATAGACGGCGAGTTCATCTTCTTCAATTTATTTTTTTGACAGACTGATACACATTCACTTGAATCGCCGTCATTATTCTTCACCACCATATAGAGATCATCTTCATCTCCTCTCTCTTTTCCGAAACGGTGACACTTTTACCAACACACTGTCGTTATTCTTTACCACTATATATTTAAAGCATCAAGATATAATTCTGATGCGATAATCTCAATCTCATTTGCAAAATTCAAAAATGAAAACAGAGTATGAAAGCAAAATCATGATTATGAAACTGAAAATCAATTAGTTAAGAGAAGGAAAAAAATAAACGAAAGAGTTGATGTATCTATTCACCGTGTATGCCTTAACAGTTGTCTCTTCTTTACCATAGTTGCTTATCTTTCCTGTGAGAAGAAATCAATTCCAGAACAAATCTCGGAAGAAGGCTTTCATCTTTTGCAAAGTCACCAAAATAAATTACATATAAAAGAGTGTGTGTGTTTTAAAGGGCCACGAGTTACGTTTTAGTATTATTGTTATTAATAGAATTTTTTTTTTTCTTACAGGTTTCGCTGGTTGCATGTGAGGGCAATATGGCAATATTATATATAAGAAGCAAGTTGTATAGGTGAGTTAGGGGTTTTAGATAGTGAATGAATTATAATTTGTTTGAACGTTATACAGCCCAATTTCCCTATCTTAAATTATGTTTGGTAATAATTTACAATTTACATTGAAAAAGCAAAAAATATTTATGAAGGAAAATCTAGATTTCGAAAACCTATTTCAATCTGATGGCAACAGAAAAGAGTGAATCCTGCAAGGCATATTAAATAAACAACATCACTGTCTATCAACAAACAAAAAATCAATTTAGAGAATCGAGCAAGTTGCCATTTTAAAAACGTATACAATAGACGAAAATGAGTACTCCCTCTGTTTCATATTAGTTGTCGTTCTAGGTTTATGCACACAGATTAAGAAAACATTTAATTTTACATATTTTCAAAATAAAAACACTATTACCAATACACCTAACCATATATCAACCAATAGAAAAATAAAATATAAAATATTACCAATAAATTTTGCATTGAAAACCGAAAACAACACTTATTTTAAAACAAAAATTCTACTCCAGAACGACAAATAATTTGAAACGGAGGGAGTATGTGACTAAAATCATAATGAAAGGACCCAAACTCAAATCCTGAAACTCATGGTAAATATTTCATAGCTACGCTACCATGAATTGATTAATAATAATTCCTTGGGAAGAGAAACATGGAGAGCAAATACAAACAAATATATGAGAGAGATGAAGAAAGAAAGCAAAGTTTGGAAGGGCCCCTTAACATGTCCTCTAACGTCAACAATACATTATTCTTCATTACTACTATTACTTTCACCCTCTCATCACACTCACTCAACCTTTCATTTTTCTTATTACCTAATTCATCAGATCCATATTAAAACACAATAAGCTCCCTTAACATCTCTCTCTCTCTCTCTAGTCGCAACAAGATCATATATATCATGTCATCTCCTAGAGATAGAGGAAAGAGCTTGATGGAATCATCAGGATCAGAGCCACCGGTGACACCAAGCCGTTACGAGTCACAGAAGAGACGCGACTGGAACACTTTCGGACAGTACTTGAGGAACCAGAGACCGCCCGTGCCGATGTCTCACTGCAGCTGCAACCACGTGCTTGATTTCCTCAGGTACTTAGACCAGTTCGGTAAGACAAAGGTGCACGTGCCTGGCTGTATGTTCTACGGTCAACCTGAGCCACCAGCTCCTTGCACGTGCCCTCTCAGACAAGCTTGGGGAAGTCTTGACGCTTTGATCGGACGGCTGAGAGCGGCTTATGAGGAGAACGGTGGATCTCCGGAAACAAACCCTTTCGCGAGTGGAGCAATAAGGGTTTATTTGAGGGAGGTTAGGGAGTGTCAGGCTAAGGCTAGAGGGATTCCTTACAAGAAGAAAAAGAAGAAGAAGCCAACGACGGAGATGAGTGGTGGAAGAGACGACTCTTCTTCCTCCTCCTCCTCCTCCTTCAACTTCTCTTGAAAGACTTTATGGTAATTTATATTTCTCCAGTAACTATGCTTTTATTTGATTGAATATGTGCCTTTGGATTCATTTACATATACACAAAGATCTTGTTTCTTGATCTTTGTACTAGATATTTCACGAACTAGTAACATATATAAAGGTATATATGTTTATATTGTAGATTAATGGTCTATGTATCAAAACCCTAATTAGATAATAAGTAGGTCAGATTTTGATTTTTCAGAAAACCCTGATCAGATATATATATAGTTCAAGGGATAGATTGTGATTAGATCTTAGGTTTTGAATGGATGTAGCATTGTTTTTAGATGACTTATTTTAAATCATTGAAAATATATTTTTAGTTTTGGAATGGTAAAATACAGGAAAACAAGTTTTCTAGTTTCTGCAGATAAAATATATATTTTTGAATCAATGATTCATTAGGTTTTGAAAACCTCAATTTTGAAAATGCATCACATTTTGTACTCAATGTGTAAAATAATAGATTCTTTAAGTTATCCTAGAGATCAACTCATTCGAGATCTAGTAAACATTTGACTATCCAAAGATGGATTCTTTCTTCATCAACCCCACACACATATCTCTGTGTGTGGAGACAGAGAGAGAAAGAAAAGGGGTATACACACATTTTTACTACTGTTGTTTATTCAAGAAAGTAATGATTGGCTCTTAGAATGCTTCTCTTTAAAGATTCGTGTAGATTTTGTTCCCCATTGATGATCAAGAAAGAAATTGACTGAAACTTTCCCCTCTCATTTTATAACCTAAACAAATCGATTAATAATTGAGATTCCATGATTGTTCTTAAAGGTTGATAAGGTTATCTCAGAATAGAAGTTTATACACATATAATACTTTATTGATCATCATGCTTCTAATTATTGCTATGTGGGTCTTAGGAAAAATTATCTCACTATATATAATCCAAACAAATCTTCAACATATTCAATTCAATCAAATCCTAAATAGAATTCAACAATTGTAATTTAGGATCTCAGATTTTAGAGCTTGGCTTTTGATATATTAGTTAGAGCTTTCTTTTTACTAATGAACATTTGTAGTAGTTGTGCATTTGTATTTTCTGAGATTAAATAATATATTAGATTTTATGGGGCAGTATTTTTCTCTTCGAATACACCTGACTCGTTTTTTTCTCTTANGCTGATTGTGAGCTGATCGATCATTCTAGTGAATTGCCGGATCGAGTCTGGCCCCAGTGAGTAGTACTCCACATCGGAGGCGAACACTGGGTAAACAGATTGTGTGTTCTTTACTTTCTTGCAAGTTAGAATAATCAAGACTAGGCGGTGAGTATATCGAGCTAGTGTAATCGTACGAACGAGAGATCAGGTTTCAACAAGTGGTATCAGAGCCTCGGGTTTTGCCGTTAAAAGATCGTCTCCGATGGCGAAGCCGATGACTCGAGCGGAGGTGGAGCGTTTCGACGGCACCGGTGATTTCTCTCTGTGGACGATAAGGATGATGGCGCACTTTGGAGTCTCCGGATTAAAAGAGGTTATACTCTCCGATAACTTTGAGATCGAAGCCCCACTGGTAAAGGATGAAGGCAAGCAGATCGATGACGATGATCAAAAGAAGGAGCCTATTGCCCAGGCAAAGATGATCTTGGATCCAATCAAGTTGGAGAAAGATGATCGAGCGAGAGACATGATCATTCTAAACATCAGCGATCATGTACTACGAAAGATCAAGCACTGCGTTACTGCAGCGTCGATGTGGTCACTACTGGAGAGATTGTATATGTCAAAATCCCTGCCAAATAGGATCTTTGTACAATCACAGTTTTACACTTTCAGGTGTGATGGATCAAAGACAATCGATGTCAACGTTGATGATTTCTTGAAGATCGTTACTGAGATGAGCAGCTTGAATGTAAATGTAACTGACGAGATTCAAGCTATCGTCTTTCTTAGCTCTCTGCCAGGAAGCTATGACCAACTGAAACATACGCTGAAGTATGGAAAGGAATCAATTACGTTGGAAGAAGTCATATCTGCTGCAAGGTCAAAGCAAAGGGAGTTAAATGAGAGCAGCAAGGGGGAAAGAGGCTCTGCAACACTGCTGTATACGAATGATAGGGGTAGATCGAGTCGTAGAGACTCAAATGATTCCCGCGGAATGAGGCCTAGGAGCAACTCAAAACACAGGAAAGTTACGTGTTGGTATTGCAAGAAAGAGGGTCATGTCAAGAAAGATTGTTACGCTCGAAAGAGACGTATGGAGGTTGGTGATGATGGAGAAGTGGCCGTTGCTATTGGTGAACCAGAGCAAATGAGTGTTCTACACTCATCAACTGATGACACTCAAGAAAACTGGGTTATAGATTCGGGATGCACCCACCATATGACCTGTAGGCGAGACTGGTTTGTCGACTTCACAGAGGTTGGACCAACAAAGATTCTTCTTGGAGATTATCATTCCATTGAGACTTTGGGACGCGGAACCATACGACTTAATACAAAGGGAGGATCTGTTAAACTCATGAAAGATGTGCGATATGTACCAACTCTTCGTAGAAATTTGATCTCTACTAGTTCTCTTGACAGGTTGGGTTTCACCCATACTGGAGGAAATGGAAAGATCATATTTTACAAGAATAAGAAGATGGCTCTTCAAGGAACCTTGAAGGACGGCCTATACATTCTTGAAGGAGGAACTATAATGTCAGAAGCGTGTCATGTTGAGAAGACCCCACAGGTATCTTTATGGCATAGCAGATTAGGACATATGAGTTACAGGAATATGCAGGTACTTGTGAGAAATGGCATCCTGAAGAAGCACGATATTGGAAGAGATGTTATGTGTGAACACTGCGTTGTTGGTAAGGCTAAGAAGGTGAGCTTTGAGGCAGGTAAGCATAACACCAAACAGGTGTTGGAGTATTTACATGCGGATCTTTGGGGCTCACCAAATGTCACACCTTCATTATCTGGTAACCAGTATTTTCTTTCTATCATAGACGATTTTTCTAGGAAACTATGGGTATGCTTGCTTAAAACCAAGGATGAAACGTTTGTCAAGTTTTGTGAGTGGAAAACCTTAGTTGAAAATCAAGTTGATAGAAAGGTTAAGTACTTACGTACGGATAATGGCTTAGAATTTTGCAATCACGCATTCAATGAGTTTTGCAGGACAAATGGCATTACAAGACACAGGACATGTACTTATACTCCTCAACAAAACGGGGTGGCCGAGAGAATGAATAGGACGATCATGGAGAAGGTCAGATGTTTGCTAAATGAGTCTGGGCTACAAGAAAGGTTCTGGGCAGAAGCTGTGAGCATTGCAGCATACATAATAAATCGATCTCCTGCATCTTCCATTGGTTTCAAAACACCAGAAGAAGCCTGGTTAGGTAAGCAACCTGGATATAAACATATGAGACGTTTTGGCTCTGTTGTGTATGTGTATGCAGATCATGGGAAACTGAAACCTAGAGCCGAAAAAGGCATCTTCATAGGGTATCCTGCTGGAACCAAAGGATACAAAGTATGGATGTTAGAGGGAGAGAAGAGTGTAATCTCAAGAAATGTGAAGTTTCAAGAGGGATTGGTGTACAAGGATCTAAATGAGTCAGGATCATTATCCATGACAAGAGAAACTGGTGGAGCTCGCATTACTGAGATGGTGCTAGAAGAAGGGGTGGAGCTATCAGAAGATGTCATGAGATCAACTCGTGATGAAGAACAAAAGAAAATTGATACTACTTCTGAAGTGTCAACTGATCAACAAACACAGGATCGGAGAATTACGGAGGAGACTGGAGCAAACCTCCAGAATTATCAGTTAGCTCGAGATAGGCCCAGGAGGACCATTGTACCACCTTTTAAAGTTCAGTGACTATGACTGCACTGAAGAAGAAGTCGCATTTGCACTTGTATGTTCAGAATTGATGTATGCTGATGAACCTCAGAGCTATGCAGACGCCAGAGCGAGTCCGGATTGGGAAAAATGGAACAAATCGACTGATGAAGAAATGGACTCGTTACAGAAGAACGAGACATGGGTTCTCGTCAAAAGGCCAGAGAACAGGAAAATCATTAGCTGCAAATGGTTGTTTAAAATAAAGCCAGGAATTGAAGGAGTTGAATCCGACAGGTTCAAGTCTCGACTGGTGGCACGCGGTTTTACACAGGAAGAGGGTATCGACTACCAAGAGATTTTTGCTCCAGTGGTAAAGTTGGTCTCGATTAGGGTGCTACTGTCTCTGGTGGTAAATCAAGACCTTGAGTTGGAACAAATGGACGTGAAGACTGCGTTTCTACATGGAGTATTGGAGGAAGACTTATACATGTACCAGCCAGAAGGATATGAAATCCGAGGAAAGGAGGATCACGTGTGTTTGCTTAAGAAGTCGCTATATGGCTTGAAGCAGTCGCCACGCCAATGGAATCGCAGGTTTGACCAGTTCATGAAGTCAAGAGGGTTCATAAGAAGTGAGCATGATCAGTGTGTATATACTAAGGAGGAGGCTGGAAAGGACAGTGTGTACTTACTGTTATATGTTGACGACATGCTTCTTGCATCAAGAGGTATGTCTGAAGTTCAAAAACTCAAAGCTGAATTAAGTTCAAAATTTGAGATGAAGGACTTAGGCCCTGCAAGACGGATTTTAGGCATGGACATAATACGAGACAGAGAACATGGTATTCTTCGCCTGTCTCAGAGTAGCTATCTGAGGAAGGTTGTGAGCAACTTCAGGATGACAGAAGCCAAGAGTTGTTTAACACCTATTGGGGCACACTTCAAGTTGGCATCGGTTAAGGAAAGAGACGAATGGCTTGACACTGAGAAGCATCCATATTGCTCAGCAGTTGGGAGTATAATGTATGCGATGGTGGGATCAAGGCCAGATTTGGCATATGGGATTGGTCTTGTGAGTCGTTTCATGAGTAAACCTGGAGTGATACATTGGGAAGCGATTAAATGGCTACTTAGGTATATCAAAGGGACTATGCAGCTTCAGTTATGCTATACACAGTCGAAGCAGTTCGATATACAAGGGTTTAGTGATTCAGACCATGCTGGAGATTTGGACAAGAAAAGATCTACGTCAGGGTATGTGTTTACTGTGGGGGAAAACGTGGTGAGTTGGAAGTCTCAGCTGCAACCTGTGGTGGCTCTGTCTACTACAGAGGCCGAATATATTGCTCTTACGGAGGCAGTAAAAGAGGCAATCTGGTTGAAAGGATTACTTGAAGATTTTGGGATCAAACAAGATCAGATAAAGGTGTGGTGTGACTCGCAAAGTGCTATTTGTCTCTCTAAGAATAATGTATTCCATGAGAGAACAAAGCATGTGGCTACCAAGTATTACTTCATAAGGGACTACATTGAAGCCAAGGTGGTAGACGTGGTGAAGATTCACACAAGTAGAAACCCTGCAGACATACTGACAAAGGTAGTACCAGTGGGCAAGTTTAACTCAGCGTTAAGCATGCTCAAGGTACTCAAAGCTTGAAGCAGCTTTGGCACTTGCCAGACGGTGTAGATTCGGAAGGTAATTCACGGAAGTAGAATGATGGTAGGCATGTCAAGTTATGTTCATGGTGGAGTTTGTTGAGTGTGAACTATAACTTGTATACTTAGGCGTTATTGGTGGTTGGTGATATGAGGTAGAGTCTCTGATAGACTTAGAGGATTAGGATTGATTCCGGTTTAGCCTAGGAATCTATTGGAGTCTGGTTATTGTTGTAAACCCTTGGTATATATAAAAGGGTAGATAAGATCAGAGTATCATTATCATCAATCACCGGAAGAAGTCAGTCCTTGTAACGAGCTCAGCTGATTGTGAGCTGATCGATCATTCTAGTGAATTGCCGGATCGAGTCTGGCCCCAGTGAGTAGTACTCCACATCGGAGGCGAACACTGGGTAAACAGATTGTGTGTTCTTTACTTTCTTGCAAGTTAGAATAATCAAGACTAGGCGGTGAGTATATCGAGCTAGTGTAATCGTACGAACGAGAGATCAGGTTTCAACAATAGATTTTCTATATTTTAAGATATTTTGTATATTTTTGAAAAATATTAATTGTGAATATTTGAATTGATTGAATATTATTGGTGGATATTTATTGGAAAATATATAGAAAAATAAATGATAAATTAAACTATAAACATTTATTATATTCTTAATAAACATGAAAACTCTATAAAATTTTATTTTCGGGAACGGAAAGAATATATATCTATATACTTTGCTTGAATCATCTTTATGAGTCTTTCTTTAGGATCTTTGTCACCATTAGCTTTGGAAAAGCTTGAAAGTTTGTTTGTCCCCCGCAATGCTTTATGGATTTTGTTCGATGATACAATATATAATATATGTGATTTATCACACATAAAACTAAAGTTAAAGAATACATCTTGAATCATGTGGGCATAAAAATATGAGTTATATTCAGATTTAAGTTTTATATTTATAGCACAAAGAAGCATGATCTAGCATAGTTATAATCTAAAGTTGCATTAATATTAGTTTTTCATGCATCTGAATATCTAGCTAAGCTGATCACATTAAATTCCGACAATTAATTAGTGAATAATGCTGATATAATTGAGATTGCCAGGATCAATAACATCTCAGAGATGGATCAAATGTAAAAGAGGCCTCAAATCTACCTACTACTGAACTGATGATCAAGAAGTCAAACTGAAATGTTATCTTCAACACATCTTCGAGCTTCATCCACTCTTTCACTTCCTTAGCTATCGATCGGTTATGCATTTTCATCATCTCTATTCTCTTATTAAGCTCATTTGAATAAAATGTATAGATTATATATACTTAAGACAAGTTTGTTTTGTACTACTATGTCAGCGTACTTCTTGTCTTAACGTAAGTCCAACATATCACAATGGCGGAATAGCCTGACCGTTGTTGGTAATGCAATTAAGTCCAAATGAAGATAAGAAAAACAAATTAGTTTTAAAATGTTATTTTAACAGAAATACCAAAACACCATCTACCATTAATTTGTATTCATTATCCCCTACAAAAGAAAACAATGTTACAATATTGTAGGGCAATTTATTAAAAACGAAAACAAAAAAATGGTAGGAAAAATTCTTAAACAAAACAAAAAAAACTGGTAGGGCAGTACAAATCGCATGTTTGTCCTCTGAATAATGCTTTATCGTTTTCTAATTGTCAATTATATAGTGTAAATCCAATTGGTTTATTAATTTATAGTTATCCTCAACAACTGAGAAGAGCCAATGCATAAGAGTATAAAGGTTTTGCTTATGGGCTGTAAAATTAAGATATCATTAGAGGAGGAATATTTGATTTGACTATGTATGGGTATGATTATGAATATGAATAAAAGGTTTTGATATTGACTGTAAAATTTAGAAATCATTAGAGGAGAAATATTTAATAATCTTCATGGGCCTAATAAGAATAACTTCAAAATAGGGCCATGAACTCTCTCTCTCTCTCCCGTTGTTGCTTATGCCCATTTGTTTCACAAGTCACCTGTCAATGTCATGACCTAATCTGATGAGCTAAGATTCAACTAACCAAATTAAAATTTATTTCGATTCTTCTTCAGTTATGAAGCTAATAAGCCAATAATGGCTGAATAATCGTTGGGAAGCATTCAATGATGGCATTTGAGTAAGGAACCCGAGTCGTTGCATTAGACTGGGGTCGATCGAGCCCACAAGAGACACGTGAAGTTTCTGAAAAACTGTATCTTCACAAAAGACGTCGAGGTAATCAATAGAGATTAGATTGATGAGGGATTTGAAAGCAAAACGACATGCAAGGCAACGTCGTGAGACTGAGACAGGATGTGTTGTACTTCGAAGGGAAATGACTAGTTACGGAAACAAAACCTACTTATCTACTTCCACAACACACTCATTTTCCACCGCTTCTTTATTTTTCCAATCCTCATTGTTTTCTTTTTTAAATTAATAATATTATTTTCTTTCGGTCATTAAATTCAAAACAAGGGCCTAGGCCCACCATAGCTCCCACTAATTTGTCTACTTTTTCAGGCACAATACAAATTAATTAAATACGATTTACTTTTCTTTTTTCCATTTGGTTCCTTGTAAAATTACACTGGATCATGTTTTCTAATAGAAAAAATATAACGCCCTTTTTTATATTTTGTAAATACTTGTTTCTTTGTTGTTTCGTCTTGTTAACAAGAGCGAACAATTTTACCAAAAAAGAAGAAAGAGAGACAAGAGCGAGAAAAATCTCAAATCGGTGAAAACGTATTTCCACATGAGATAAACGCGTACTAGCCCAATAATTTTACGTACAAATAAGTTGATTTAAAAAGTATTAGGTTTAGGAAATCAATATTGATTTGGTCTTTATGTTAAATTTCCATCAATGATATGATATGTAGGTATTATTAGCTGTGAATTACTTTCCATGTCCTCCAAAGTCTAAAAGAAAAGGTGAAAAAGATAAACATTTTCTTATCGTTTTATTACAAATTGATAATATAGTACTATATAATCCCTTATTCATATCTCCTTTTATGGGATAAAACTTTGATGTATATATAGTAATAGACTAATAGTAGATCCTCATCAAGTCATCATTCTTATGTGATCTCTTTCTCCACAAATGATACATCCTTCTTCCTTTTTCTATATCTAATGTTTCATCTTCTAGCAAACGTTTTAAATTTAACATTGTGTTTGAATTAGAATCATTGCTGTTGTTAGTTTTAAAAATATAATGTATGTTGTTTAGAGAAGTGAAACATTATTTTCTTTCTATTATCAGTTTAAAATGTGGTTATAAAGAAGCACAAATATGACATGAAAATAACACCATTGTAACATTATCATCTTGTTAGCTTATGGTTAAATGTTTTATCAAATTAATATTTTGATGATTTTAATTAAAATAACGGCAGTGTAGACATATCAAATCCCTATCTGTAATTATACCTCTTTTAATATAGTACTATATATCTTTACCGAATTGTTATTGTTTGTCAAAAAAAGAAAGAATATGTCTAGCAAATACTAATATAAATCTTGTAGGGTACATAATAACTTCGCGTAATATGATTGGGATATACATCACGTTCACGTGTTTTCGTATATAATTATTTCTGCTAGTCTAAAGAAGTTTGATGGAGTATTTTACCACCCATTTTTCCACGTTTGTCCATTGTCATGATTTCATGCGTGCTAATTAAAAGGTAATTTAAGTATCCGATATAAATAATGGCTAATTATTATAATGATATCCTACAAGTTTGTTTTACCAGGTTATTACTGTATGAGATTCTGAAAAAGTGATTTATTTTAAACTTATAGTTTATGTTTTTTCCGACTTGCATCGTGTGAACAACTTTTTGTGTGAAGCCAGTTTATGGTTTCTCCGACTTGTTGTTAGTCTCAACAATTACCTTTCCGAATTAACATTTTTATGATTTGTATTTGCAAAGAGAAAAAGTTGCTAAACGTTTGTTTTACTATTAAATCTAAAATACCTTATCTTCGAATTTATTAATGTATACTTCAATTGAGTTATCACTTATTTAGTTTTTAAGATAATATTCCTTCCGTTTTAAAATAATACATATTATAAAGTTTTCACACTTATTAGAAAACACATAATTTTTTATAATAAATATATTATTTTTGGTGTTTAACTATTTTTTATAAATTTTAACCAATCAAAATTCAGTAAGCACAATTAATATTTTTAAAGTGTATAATTTATCATTATTACATATATTAATATTTCAGATTTTGAAATGGAAAAAGTATAATATTGCATTAGATTTATAGTACACTGTACACAGATACACAATTTAGTTCAGCCAATTAATAAGGATGGGCACAAGAGCGTGGTGATTTAGAGCATGTCCATTGAGGAGTTCTTAGGGAGGGGTTATTAGCGAGATTTAAGAAACGGTTCTTAAATCCCGCTAAGAATCCTTGATGGAGATGGTCTTATATAATACAAAAATCTAGTCGTGTTTATATGTCGACGCATGTGTAATCACAAGTCTGTGTATGTGTGTGTGTGTTTATGACCGGCAAGATGAGTAGGCAAGAGATAATGCGTGCCCTACAAATCTTAATTTTTCTCACTTTCTAAACCAAAAAGAAAGAAACGAAAATCAATTTTAGTTGCAAGCCACTTATTCACTGTTGCTTTCGTGATTATGCTCATTGAGTAATCCATTTAACTTTAAAATTTTATTCAAAAACATTAACAATATTCTAATATAAGAAATTTGTATCAGCCACTGATCGACATCGTTTCCTCTGTAATTTCTAGTGAACCGGTTATTCTTTTNGAAAATTTTAAAAAAAAAAAAAAAAAAAAAAAAAAAAGACAAAGAGCGAAAAAAATCTCAAATTGGAAAAACGTATTTTCCACATGAGATGAACGCGTATTAGCTCAATAATATGTTTACGTACAAATAAGTTGATTTAAAAAGTACTCCCTCCGTTTCATATTAGTTGTCGTTCTAGGTTTATGCACACAGATTAAGGAAACATTTAATTTTATATACTTTCAAAATAAAAACACTATTACCAATACACCTAACCATATATCAACCAATAGAAAAATAGAACAGATAAAAATACCAATAAATTTTGCATTGAAAACCGAAAACGACTCTTATTTTGAAACAAAAATTTTACTCCAAAACGACATATAATTTAAAACGGAGGGAGTATTAGCTTTAGAAAATCAATATTGATTCGGTCTTTATGTTAATTTCCATCAATGATATGATATGTAGGTATTATTAGCTGTGAATTACTTTCAATGTCCTCCAAAGTCTAAAAGAAAAGGTGAAAAAAGAAAAACATTTTCTTATCGTTTTATTACAAACTGATAATATAGTACTATATAGTCCATTATTTCATATCTCCTTTTCTGGGATAAAACTTTGATGTATATATAGTAATAGACTAATAGTAGATCCTCATCAAGTCATCATTCTTATGTGATCTCTTTCTCCACAAATGATACATCCTTCTTCCTTTTTCTATATCTAGTGTCTCATCTCGTAGCAAACGTTTTAAATTTAACAATGTGTTTGAATTAGAATCATGGCTGTTGTTAGTTTTTAAAATATAATGTATGTTGTTTAGAGAAGTGAAACATTATTTTCTTTCTATTATCAGTTTAAAATGTGGTTATAAAGAAGCACAAATATGACATGAAAATAACACCACTGTAACATTATCGTCTTGTTAGCTTATGGTTAAATGTTTTATCAAATTAATATTTTGATGATTTATTTAAAAATAACGGCAGTGTAGACATATCAAATCCCTATCTGTAATGATCTCGACAAGGGATTATACCACTTTTAATTATAGTACTATCGTTATTCTTTGTCAAAAAAAAGAAGAAACTTCGCGTAATATGATTGGGATATACAAATAATTTACGTACAAATAAGTTGATTTAAAAAGTATTAGCTTTAGGAAATCAATATTGATTCGGTCTTTATGTTAAATTTCCATCAATGATATGATATGTAGGTATTATTAGCTGTGAATTACTTTCAATGTCCTCCAAAGTCTAAAAGAAAAGGTGAAAAAAGAAAAAAACATTTTCTTATCGTTTTTATTACAAACTGATAATATAGTACTATATAATCCCTTATTCATATCTCCTTTTCTGGGATAAAACTTTAATGTATATATAGTAATAGACTAATAGTAGATCCTCATCAAGTCATCATTCTTATGTGATCTCTTTCTCCACATGAAATGATACATCCTTCTTCCTTTTTCTATATCTAGTGTTTCATCTCGTAGCAAAAGTTTTAAATTTAACAATGTGTTTGAATTAGAATCATGGCTGTTGTTAGTTTTTAAAATATAATGTATGTTGTTTAAAGAAATGAAACATTATTTTCTTTCTATTATCAGTTTAAAATGTGGTTATAAAGAAGCACAAATATGACATGAAAATAACACCATTGTAACATTATCATCTTGTTAGCTTATGGTTAAATGTTTTATCAAATTAATATTTTGATGATTTAATTAAAATAACGGCAATGTAGACATATCAAATCCCTATCTGTAATTATACCTCTTTTAATTATAGTTCTATCTTTACCGAATTGTTATTGTTTGTCAAAAAAAGAGAAAGAATATGTCTAGCAAATACTAATATAAATCTTGTAGGAGTACATAACAACTTCGCGTAATATGATTGGGATATACATCACGTTCACGTGTTTTCGTATATAATTATTTCTGCTAGTCTAAAGAAGTTTGATGGAGTATTTTTACCACCCATTTTTCCACGTTTGTCCATTGTCATGATTTCATGCGTGCTAATTAAAAGGTAATTTAAGTATCCGATATAAATAATGGCTAATTATTATAATGATATCCTACAAGTTTGTTTTACCAGGTTATTACTGTGTGAGATTCTGAAAAAGTGATTTATTTTTAAACTTATAGTTTATGGTTTTTCCGACTTGCATCGTGTGAACAACTTTTTGTGTGAAGACAGTTTATGGTTTCTCCGACTTTGTTGTTAGTCTCAACAATTATCTTTCCGAATTAACATTTTTATGATTTGTATTTGCAAAGAGAAAAAGTTGCTAAACGTTTGTTTTACTATTAAATCTAAAATACCTTATCTTCGAATTTATTAATGTATACTTCAATTGAGTTATCACTTATTTAGTTTTTAAGATAAAATTCATTCCGTTTCAAAATAATACATATTATAAAGTTTTCACACTTATTAGAAAACACATAATTTTTTATAATAAATATATTATTTTTGGTGTTTAACTATTTTTTATAAATTTTAACCAATCAAAATTCAGTAAGCACAATTAATATTTTTAAAGTGTATAATTTATCATTATTATATATATTAATATTTCAGATTTTGAAATGGAAAAAGTATAATATTGCATTAGATTTATAGTACACTGTACACAGATACACAATTTAGTTCAGCCAATTAATAAGGATGGGCACAAGAGCGTGGTGATTTAGAGCATGTCCATTGAGGAGTTCTTAGGGAGGGGTTATTAGCGAGATTTAAGAAACAGTTCTTAACTTTAACAAATAAAAAGTTAAGAACTGGTTCTTAAATAAAAATTTAAGAACCAGATCTTAACTTTTTCTTTGTTAAAGTTAAGAACCGGTTCTTAAATCTCGCTAAGAATCCTTGATGGAGATGGTCTTATATAGTACAAAAATCTAGTCGTGTTTATATGTCGACGCATGTGTAATCACAAGTCTGTGTATGTGTGTGTGTTTATGACCGGCAAGATGAGTAGGCAAAAGATAATGCGTGCCCTACAAATCTTAATTTTTCTCACTTTCTAAAGCAAAAAGAAAGAAACGAAAATCAATTTTAGTTGCAAGCCACTTATTCACTGTTGCTTTCGTGATTATGCTCATTGAGTAATCCATTTAACTTTAAAATTTTATTCAAAAACATTAACAATATTCTAATATAAGAAATTTGTATCAGCCACTGATCGACATCGTTTCCTCTGTAATTTCTAGTGAACCGGTTATTCTTTTTTTGGTAAAAGTTAACCGGTTATTTTACTTTTTGATATACCTTGTAAGTTGTAAACCAAGCTGATGCCCGGTTTATACTGGTTTTGCATCGTTTCCTCTGAAATTTCTGTCTACTTAGCAACATTAAAACCTTTTTCTTGGTGTAACAGTTACTGAGAAATTAGTTCCTATACAAACACAAAAATGTATTCACATATGCGATATTTTCAACCGAATCAATTCACATTCCCATATAAGAATAAAATTTCTTAAAACCATTTCAAAACGAGAAATGAGTTCAACTTAATTACTTAGATCGTGATTAAAAAAATGGTTCTTAACGGGAATTCTTAGTAGAATTTAAGAATCAGTTCTTAACTTTAACAAAAGAAAAGTTAAGAACCGACTCTTAAATATTTGCAAATAAAATAAGAGATGTCGAGGCAAAGGAGGTTTTGTAATATTCTCGAAGAAAGTAAATACATGTTAGATACATGCACCTATAAGGGACAAAGGCAGGTTGTTCCTTAGAGAAGAAAAAAATATCCAATTCAAGTGGGAACATTAGAGGATAGAGAGAGATAGGCTGATTTTGACTCTTACACTTTGATGACATATCCATATCTTTGTGATGCTTTAGAACAATTGTCAAGTTACGGCGCCAATTCGGCAATTCCATAATATATATTGCAAAAGTTGTTGCACCACCATTTTCAGATATATACCCTGTCCGCACTTGAACTTGAAATAATCACAAAACAACAAAATGTAAATAGAACTTATATTCAATCATATTATATAGCTCGCAACATATATATGTATGTAGAAATTCATTTCAATTGTAAAAGTTTTTTGAGCGGTGATATATTTGCTCTACCATAATCATATAACCAAAAATCGTTTTTAATATCCAACACTTCTTATATATTACATTGTTAAATATTCCAGCTATCTATTGTTCAGAATGAAAGTATCAACATATCTTCAAATTGATAACTTAAATTGCATTCCGAAAAGGGTATATCTCAAAAAAAAAAATTACTTTTATTCTATTCATATAAAACGTTAGATGACTACTATTGGATGGCGGCAGTTTGGTTGGATAAACCATTAAAAGACTTTGATGTGTTGAGAGATGATGAATGAGAGGTTCCAGAATAATTATTGGGCCATTGATAAACTTGTTTGTTAATAATTATTCAAATTTTATTAATTTTACAAACATAAAAAATAAATAAGTTTTGTAAGACATTTAAAACGAGCTTTAATAATTCTGACTCAATGCATATACCATAAGAGTGGATGCATTGCGTATGCACAGTTACAGTAGTACATGTACCCGTACTTATATATTCGAGAAAATCAAGATTTTTCAAATCTTTGAATCGGATAATAAAATAGTACTCTACATTTGTTTTTGTTTTGTTTATAGAACATTACATTTTACTAGGGTTAAGGTTTCTCTGGATAATATAGTGCGCATGATACAAACACTCTTTACTCTTTAAGACTTTTTAAAATATGCCATACAAACTTTTGATTGATACAATCCATATTATCTACCATTTAAGGCAATATATTATTATGAGATCATTTGTTCATCCCTAGGTAGTCAGAACAAAATAATTCTGGACTATCTTATCTTTGTTATCCAAACACCCAGTTTTATAATAAAAAATCAAATCAGAAACACATGATTCTAAAAGTTTTATTGTTTAGTATATGAAATTTGAACAGTACACTCAATTATTGTTAAATCAAATTTTATTTGATATTCTCAAATCTGTTTTCGATTTCCATCAAAATCCACTATGCATGAAACAAAGAGTAAGATCATCATAGAACAAAGTACACATCCAACACCCAATGGATTAGTGGAATACCAAAACAAAAAAATAAATAAAAACAAAAGCAAAAAGCAAAAGAAAATTGAATTTATCTATTTTAAGATCCTTTGCCCATAACACACACCAAAGAGACATTTATTTAAAAAAAAAAAAAAACTGAGAGAGAGAGAGAGAGATGGAGGAAAGTCACTATGTCAGCATCACGTGTGTATCTCTCTCTCCTCCCAACACAACTCTCTTCTTCTACTTCTTGTCTAAATCTTAAACTCACAACTAAAAACACATCTCACAAGATTTACTTTCCTTCTCCCCCTCATGGCTTCCACCACCACCACTCTCTGCGACCTCCCTGACGTCATCTTATCCACCATTTGCGCTCTCATCACCGACTCACGAGCTCGCAACTCCCTCTCCCTCGTCTCCCACAAGTTCCTCGCCCTCGAGAGATCCACCCGCTCTCACCTCACTCTCCGCGGCAACGCACGTGACCTCCACCTCCTCCCCGGCTGTTTCCGCTCCATCTCCCACCTCGATCTCTCCTTCCTCTCCCCATGGGGTCACTCTCTCCTCACCTCTCTCCCCATTGATCACCACCACCTCCTCGCTCTCCGCCTCCACATCTGCTTCCCTTCCATCACCACCCTCACCGTCTACTCACGCTCCCCCACTTCCCTCGAGCTTCTCCTCCCTCAATGGCTTAGGATTCGCCACGTCAAGCTTATCCGGTGGCACCAGAGACCTTCTCAGATCCCTCTAGGCGGCGACTTTGTTCCTATCTTCGAGCACTGTGGTCTCCTCGAGTCTTTGGATCTCTCTGCCTTTTACCACTGGACGGAAGACTTGCCTCCTGTTCTCCAACGTTATGCTGACGTGGCGGCGAGGCTTACTCGCTTGGATATATTAACGGCGTCGTTTACTGAAGGTTACAAGTCAAGCGAGATCGTTGATATCACCAAAGCTTGTCCTAATCTTAGAGACTTCCGTGTCGCTTGCACGTTTGATCCAAGATACTTTGAGTTTGTCGGAGATGAGACTCTCTCCGCCGTGTCTACTAACTGTCCGAAGCTAACACTCCTCCACATGGTGGACACGGCATCGCTGGCAAGTCCTAGAACGGTTCCAGGTAATAGAAATTTTGAGGACTATAGACAGTTTAATAAATTCAGAAATTTATATTTATGTAATTTTTTTTTTAATTTTAGGGATTATAAACAATTTAATAATATTTTTTATATAAATTTAGAGAGTTTGATTTATGTAATTTTTTTTTAATTTTAGTTATGTTTTTCTTGGCTATGTACTTGTAGGTACTGAATCAGGAGATTCAGCTGTCACGGCGGCGACGCTGATGGAGGTTTTCTCTGCTCTACCGCATCTAGAGGAGCTTGTGCTTGACGTAGGTAAGAACGTGAAGCTTAGCGGTGTAGCTTTAGAGGCGTTGAAAACCAAATGCAAGAAGCTAAGAGCTCTGAAGCTAGGACAGTTCCAAGGGGTTTGCTCTGCCACAGATTGGGGGCGGCTAGACGGTGTGGCGTTATGCGGAGGGTTATTGTCTTTGTCTTTAAAAAACTCTGGTGACTTGAGTGATATGGGTTTGGTGGCTATAGGGAGAGGATGTTGTAAGCTGAGTAAGTTTGAGATACAAGGGTGTGAGAATGTGACAGTGAAGGGACTAAGAACAATGGTTACACTGCTTAGGAAGACACTAACTGATGTTAGAATCTCTTGCTGTAAGAATCTAGATGCAACAGCTTCTATAAAGGCTGTTGAGCCTATCTGTGACAGGATCAAGAAGCTGCATATTGATTGTATTTGGTCTGGTTCAGAGGAGGAAAGTGGAGAAAGGGTGGAAACTAGTGAGACTAATGATGATGATGATGATGATTATGAGAGGAGTCAGAAGAGGTGCAAATATTCATCAGAGGATGTGAATGGGTTCTGTTCTGAAGACAGAGTTTGGGAGAAACTTGAGTATCTGTCTTTATGGATCAGTGTTGGAGAGTTTCTAACACCATTACCTATGACAGGACTAGATGATTGTCCTAACTTGGAAGAGATTAGGATCAAGATAGAAGGAGACTGCAGAGGTAGACGCAGGCCTTCTGAGCCAGAGCTAGGCTTAAGCTGTCTAGCTCTCTATCCAAAGCTCTCAAAGATGCAACTAGACTGTGGTGACACAATCGGTTTTGCATTGACTGCGCCGCCTATGCAGATGGATTTGAGCTTGTGGGAGAGATTCTTCTTGACTGGAATTGGTAACTTGAGCTTGAGTGAGCTAGATTACTGGCCACCACAAGATAGAGATGTTAACCAGAGGAGTCTTTCTCTTCCTGGTGCAGGTTTGTTACAAGAATGCTTAACTTTGAGGAAGCTTTTCATACATGGAACAGCTCATGAGCATTTCATGAACTTTTTGCTGAGAATCCCAAACTTAAGAGATGTGCAGCTTAGAGAAGACTATTATCCAGCTCCTGAGAATGATATGAGCACAGAGATGAGAGTTGGTTCTTGTAGTAGATTTGAGGATCAGTTGAACAGCCGCAACATCATTGACTGATACACTAAACAGTGAGTTATGTATTAACTTCAAGAAACAGTCTGAAGTTTTACTTTGAATGTTATGTATGTTTTGTAAAAGGAAAGATCAAAGATGGATGTATACATTTGCAATGGTTAATGATTAAGTTTTATATTAAAAGTCAATGAACACAGAAGCAAATATTACAGAAGACATTTTATTCAGACAAAGAACAAGAAGATATCACAGGTTCAGGAAAGAGACTTCTCACAGGTTGCTAGATAGGTCAGTATCTCTACGCAGCTTGGTCTTTGCTCTGGTTCATCTGACCAACAATCTACACAGCAAGACAAAGACTACTACATAAGCTTATGTTTTAAGGGTTGTAAGAGAAACAACACTTAGTTTCTGAGGGGTTACACAAACCTTCAATAAGCTTAGCTAATGGTCCTTCAGGTATATCTAGCCGGGCTCCCTCGTTTGCAACGGTGTTAACCACCTGAAAAAAAAAGTTAGATGGGTTGTTTTGTGTTTATTTAACAAGTGTTGTTCTTGTTCAACCAACATACTTTCTCTTTTGGGACTCCTTTCCATGGCTTGGATAGAGTGCATAGCTCCCACATTATAACTCCAAAGCTATAGATATCGCATTTCTCCGAGAACGGCTCATTGCGGATAACTTCAGGAGCAACCCACTCTGGTGTTCCTGCAGGTACAGTGTCATTCACCGTTGTGCCTTCCATCATTTTTGAGAGACCAAAGTCACATAACTTGACTGTCCAATCATTGCTCAGCAAGCAGTTCGCACTCTTTAGATCTCTGTGGACTATCCCCATCCCATGCATGCACATTAAACCCCTTGTAACACACATATATAGACAGATTCAGATGATTACAAGAATCTCCTAATCATATTTCTAAGTTTTCATATTAAATACCTGCAAATGTCATGCAAAATATTTATCTTCTCTCGCCAGCTTAAGTTCCTTATTTCATCAGTCCAATGGAGCAGATGATACAAGGACCCTTTATCCACATACTCTGTGACCAGTGCTAACCGAGGAGGCTTTATGCATACTCCATGAAACATGATAACTACAACAAAGTCCATATATGCTTTTGTTACGTTTGAACAAGTAATCAAAGGCAAACAAAAAATAGATGATGATAATTACCATTGGGATGTTGAATACGGCTGCACAGAAGAGAAGACAAGAAGAGAGAGAGAGAGGTCAGAAGACAAGTTTAGACAACATTAAAAAAACTATATAAAATACCTAAGAATGAATATCTCGTTGCAGAAGTCTTTTATGTTCTCAACTGTGACTTCTTGATCAGTAAAGATCTTGATCGCAACTTCTGTTTCATTCCATATGCCACGGAAGACTTCTGCAGAACAACCTGGATGGTAGAGACCAACAAAAGTTAAGAGTGAGTTTTCTTGATTTCAAACTGCTAACAGATCCATATCCAAGTCTTACCAATTCCAACACGAGTCCCAAGTTTCAAAGTGGAGAAATCTATGATGCATTCTTCATTTGGTAACAAAGGCTTATTCTGGAACATTGGAGATGCTAGTACTTCATTCCAGATGTGGATATCATGGCTCTCAGTGCTGTCATTATCATCTTGCTGTTTTGAGAAGAGAGTCTGTACCAAGGATTCATTTACATCTCCCACTGACCTGTAATACCATATATAGACACAGCCACACATCAGACAGATGTTGTCTGCTGAAAGCATATTGTCTGAACAAAACAGTTACATATAAACAGTTAAAACTGTATAGTGATAGTTCAAATAGTAGGTGAAAAAAGTACCTTGAAGCATCATCATAGCTGAATTTTTGGTTACAGAGTACAGAGTAAAAACCATTTGGGATCGGTTCAGAAAATGACCCAGTACTCCAAAGAATATTTGATGCTCTATAACATGACAACCCATCTCTAAAAGTATTTCTTGGCAATTCTTCACTACTAGATTTTTTTTCATGTAATCCAGCAGAAACTAAACTGGGTTCCTCCAAAACTTCTAAGGGCCTCAAAGTTGGACTTGGAGATTCTGATTCTGATGGTACATCATCATTTTTTGTATCTTCTGTTCCCGTCTCTCTCAGGACTAAAGTCACATAAGCTTCTCTTTAACCCATATGGCTCACTCAGGAAAAGAAAAAAAATTGAGAATTAAACTTCTAATACCTATAGCTTGGTCCTTACGGAGGTCGTCTAACCTGCATATGCAAAAAGAGAATGGTTTAATAACGAAGTAAAGATTATTATGATTTAAGGAAAATTTGAAACGAAAGAAAAAGAGGCGTTTTGAGTGCTTCCATTTAGATATCTACACATTCCAGTTGCATTTATTTATTTATATCAAATGTGTAACTAGTAAATAGATTTTGCATATTCAAGAATTCTGAAAACTGGCTTCAAACAATTTAAACTGATGGAGTTTAGATATGAAAATCAAAAACAAAAGCAGACAAAACTAAAAATTAACGTGAAAGAATATGTCACTCTTACATTATTTCTGATCCTTCCGCGGCTCCTCGGCCACATTTGCAGCAGTTAGATCCCATTAAAGCCCTTGGTGAAATAACTCCCAAAATGTTTTCAACTCAAGACTAGTCCTAACTCAAAGTACCATCAAACTTAAAACCAATAAAAAGACAGATTTTTTTTTTCTTTTGAGCACCAAATGCTTATATATTAAAATTAAAGCTTAAAGGTTTAGAGAAACCGTGAAATCAAATAATAAAAGAAAACTCATAGTAAGTAGTTCAACGAGTTCGATGAACTCCTCAATAAACCTCTGACAACCAAAAAATGTGTGCAACAAAAATACAGCTTGATCGCACTGCAAGACAAAAGAGAAAGAGGGATATAGTTAAAGTTTTTTTGATCAATCAAAAGCTAAATATACGTCTTTGATCAATCAAAAGTTAAATATGAGCTTCTTCAATTTATATAGTAAATAAAGAATAATTGAGAAATCAATTAATATACCTGTTAGTATTTTAAGTATACTTGTCGGTTTTCTAAGTATACTTTAAAATGACATCTCTTAAAGATACACTTTTCAATGAGTCTAACATTTCCTATTTTTTATTTTTATGAAAATAGAAAGATAAAATATGTTCTTTATTTACTTTGTTATTATTCTTTTATATACTAAAAGAGGACATCTTAGGAAGAATTTTGTTAAATGTCTGGTAATCTATTTTTACACGTTATATATGTTTGTTCTAATTATACTTAGAAAAATATATTGTTCAATATAGTCCAATATTTGTTTTCACTTTTTGGTCTAATTTATTAACTTATAATAATAACAAATTCAAAAAAATAGATAAAAGTTATATATATATATATTCTTAGTTTCTTTATATAATCAAATTTTTGTTATTATTACCATTTGTAAATTTTGTTTCTTGAAATAATTACATTAATTTAATTTGTCACTTCATAGATAAGAATCATAAGATATATACGTGTCAGTTGATATCCTTATATATATATATGCTTAGTTGTTCTGTTTCTTAAAATGATACATTAAATTAATTTTTCAAATTTAGTCAAAATATTTTCACCATGTTTCCAAAGTTACTTTGGCTTCTCTGATGCATTCCTTTGGGATAAACCAGCTGTCATTCACGGATGATGGGTCTTCTTCTGTTTTCAAGGCTTAGAGCTTTAGTGATATCACTTATATTCACTAGAGCTTTAACATACCAAACAGTAGTATCTTGACCCAGTTCATGAAGCATGTATTGAATTGCTAGATAGATTTCTTGTTTCATGACAAGATCATCAGTCATCCTTATGCAGCAATACTAGTGACAATAAGAGTGCAACACACCATTAGTCTTTGATATCTCGAAGAATCAAACCAGTGACTACTCATGTTGTTTGTTTGATGGTTTTGAGGAGGAAACATATTATTGTTACATGTGTTTTGTCTGCGTTCTACAAGTTTGAGTTAGAAACATAATATTGTTACATGTGTTTTGTTTGCATTCTCTACCATGTAGTAACAACAATCAATGCTTTCATGTAAGAAAGATAGACCATTTGAATGTTTGGTTGATGAATCACTCTTTTTTTCATAACACATATATCAAATATAAAAATAACTTGGGTTCTTTTTTTCAACACACACAAGAGCTTCTTTTATTGTAGATAAACATTATACATAACCAAATCCACCTTAGAATTCAGGTTCAGGTTCTTCTTCAACTGGAGCAATGACCCATTCACCATTTTCATCCTTGATCATTCCCTTGTTCTTCTCCACCCACCAAGAACCTGGCACTAAACACTCATCTTTCAAGAACTCACATGACTTGTTCACTAATGCAATACTTCTCTTCACCATCAGTTTAAACTCTCCTTTCTTCCCATTCCATCCTGCAACCACATGGAGCATTGCCTGCACACATATGAAAAACAAAAACATATGTTAATGTCTAGAAGTTCTGGGCCGGAATGCTATACATCTCCTGAGCCAGGCCCAAACTATTTTAAATTTACTCTTCTTAGGAGAGCAGAACCCTCGTAGAGTAAATTACTCATTGGTAGCATATGTTAGTTTATACTTTGTATTGTAGTTGAAAGTGAAAGAATCTCTCACCTGAAGATTGTGCCAGTCCCCTGGATTTCTTGAATCCTTAAGGTAAGGTGACTTCTTGGTATCAATCACAAAGTTGGTTCCTATATCAACATACCCCAAGAGTCCTCCTGGATATCGAGTCAAGAGATCAATCGTGTTCCTTACATGAAGGATCTTCAAGTTCTTATGACGCGTTACTTCGTCCTTGAACTCCTTGTTACCCACTTGTGGACAACCAAACACGATCCCAGTGACCGGAACATCATCACTAGAAGCGTTCTCAGCTATGTCATAGGCAGCTAGAACAGCTTCAGTGGCTCCCAAGCTATGTCCAGTCAACACAATGCTCGGTTTCTCGTCTTTATACTTCAACAGAAGCTCCTTGATCTTAGTTAACAACTGTAGCCGTAGACTCAGCTTAGTGAACTTCGATTCAGAGTGATTAGAGGTGTAGATTGTGAGCCAGCCAAGCATCACCTTACACCCTTCTTCATCTTCACTGTCGCTACCAAAAGTACTAACACCTTCAACTACCTTAGAACCAGAACCGTTCTGTTCCGGTCCGGTCAGCAACGAGTCAGCTGAAGTAGGCCTAGCTCCTAAAACATTAACCCACTCATAGTTCCTACTCGTCCCTCTAAGAGCCACGTAAATCTCACGGCGTCCTAAAGCCTTACTACGTTCATCAGACGTTACAGCAATGTAACCGAACCAGTTAGACTCACGGTCCCAAGAGTCTCGTGACTGTGAGCGGAGAAGCAAACCTTCGGGGAGAGAAACACGAGCTGTGGCGTAGAGGAAGCTCTTGACTTGGTAGTCAGAAGCGGATTCGAGCAGGACCTTGTCGAAGAAGGAAGACTTGCCGTAACGGCTGGCTCCACAGTACTTGGAGTTTTGGTCGTTGACGAAAGCATCGTAAGTGGCTTGACAAAAGTCGCCGCAGCGGAGGATGAGTTGGCGAAGTGATTGGTCTAATGGGTCTAAGAGAGTGTCCCAGTTCTTGGAGCCTAAGAGCTCTTCCCATGGTGCTGTTGTTGTAGCCATTGGAGTGAAAATGGTTTGTGTGAGAAGATAGTAAGCTACTATTGTGGTGGGTATAAAAAGGATAACACTTAACTTTAATAAGTGGTGGTGGATGGTGATCATGATGGTATGTGTGACCTACATGAAATATATCCATTCGATATAAGATTATTGATGAATTTAAAAGGTGTAGGAATATTATTGGCATATATACTACAAAGACTATTGTATCATTCGCATTTTATTTATATCAAAGCAAAAAATGATTGACTTTTCATAGTCTTACATGTCATTGATCTCAAATCTCAATCATAAAGAAGAGAAGAAAATTCAACCAATTTCGTATTACTGTTGAATCTTTATATAAAGGGTAACCAAATTTGGGTATCGATTCAATTCGGTTCAGATATTTCGAGAATCAGATAGTTGGGATGAAGAATTAGAAAATTCATTTACTACCTAATTATTTTTAAGTTGGTTTGATTATTTTCAGTCAGATTTGATTATTTCGGATAGTTTAAGTAATCTAAGTTAAACTTAATTATTTTAGATAAAATATTAAATAACTATAATAATTTAAATTAAAAATTATATAGTTCAAATATTTTATATTAATTTTTTAAAAAATATTTTAGATAGTTTTATAAAAAAATTATACTATAAATATATTTAATTATATTATATTAATATTTTTATATATTCGGATATCTGAGACTTTTGGTCGATTTATATTTTTTATATATTCGGATATCTGAGACTTTTGGTCGATTTATATTTCAGGTATTTTGATTTAGTTTCACTTTGATTCTTTAGTTTCGTTTTTTTGGCCCAGGAGTAACTAAAACGTAGAAATCCCATGAATGTTTAATTTACAGAACTATATTTTAATTTTCGTGAGAAAACAAGAGACTCGGGTAATAATTGTAAATAAGCATTTTTACCCTCAAAATATTTACACTTTTGGTCCCTCATGTTTAGTAATTTTAGAGAAAAGGAACCTCCAAAGTCCTAAACCTCAGAATCGCACTTCTTCACACGAAAAACCTCGAGCAGAAGAAGTGAACAACAACAATGGCAGCAATGAAGCTTCTCCTCTCTCAAGCTCGCCGCCAAGCTCTCACCAAACCCTTCTCATCTCCATTTCCACAAACCTTTAGACTCTTCTCTTCCTCTTCATCATCTGATCCGAATCCGAAACTCGAGCCGGTGTCCTACGCAGCCAAACCCTCCGACGCTGCTGTTTCTCCGGAAGATCGTTCTCGCTTGACGCGAGAAGAGATCCGATACACGAAAGACTCACCTTCACTCACTCCCGTTTCCTACGCTCAACGCGTGGCTCCGCTTCCAGAGGATCGCGTGGCCAGCGAGGAAGATAGAGAGAGAACTCCAGAGGAGATTGAGACGGAGAGGAAGAGAATTGAATCAGAGAATCGAGCTAGGAGAAGGTTCTTGAGAGCTACTGCTGTGGAAGAGGATACTTCTTCGCTTCCTTTGCCGACGTTGCTTAAACCAGAGCTGAAGCATGGGAAGAAACCTCTTTTCGATCTCGTGGAAGCCATTAGAGAGATAAAGGTCAACACTTTGTGTGTGTATGATGTCAAAAGTATTGAACTTTCGTTGTTAAAACGCCGCGTTTTAAGATGTTGCTGCTAGACTCTCTCTCTCACTTGTTTAATGGTAGTTATTGTGATTAGTGTTGCTTTAAGTAGAGTGAGTGAGGAGAGAATGAACATGGACTCATTTGTTTTGTGTATGTTTTGGTTCTTATGGTGTTTTTTCATCAATGCTTCAGGGCAATGCCAAGGCGAAGTTTGATGAAACTCTTGAGGCTCATGTGAGGTTAGGCATTGAGAAAGGCCGATCTGAGCTGGTAATCATTACTCTGCATGTTTCGCTATCATATTGTAAAATAAAATTCTCATTCTTATCCTGTGTTACTCTGTGTTTTAAACTGCAGATTGTTCGTGGTACTTTGGCTCTACCACACTCTGTTAAAAAGGTACAAGAAAGGCCTCTCTAATCTCTGATTGTAATCGAACACTTAATCAGCTCTTTATGTGATATGAAGAAATGATCTTTCTTGTTCAGGATGTGAGAGTGGCTTTCTTTGCCGAGGGTTCTGATGCAGAGGATGCAAAGGCTGCAGGAGCTGATGTCGTCGGTGGTCTTGAGCTTATTGAGGAAATCTTGAGTAATCTTCATCTTCCTTCTATAATTCACTTCTGGCATCTAATTGCATAAGCTTGGCTTTGTCTCTGTCATGAATTGTCTCATTTCCGGAGACAATATTTGTTTGTTGAAGTGTGTTCTAATGGTGGATTGGTTATTGGTACTTAACTCTTGTCTGCAGAAAGCGGCAAGATCGACTTTGACAGATGTCTTGCAACTCCGAAAATGATGCCCCGTGTTTACAAGGTTTCTTAGTTTTAATCACTTATCCATATTCATCTATAACATTATGAAGGTGATGCAAATGGTTTTTGTGGTTATATGCAGATATCAAGGATTCTTAACAATCATGGTTTGATGCCTAACCCCAAAGTAAGTTGGATTCTTCACTCAACATCTCTTACTTTCGATGTATTAGTTGGTATGCTTAATGTTGTATTTGTTGTAGCAAGGGAGTGTGACCAAAGATGTCATGAAAGCAGTGAAAGAAGCAAAAGCTGGACATACCAAATTCAGAATGGATAAAACTTCTATTCTCCATGTGCCACTTGGAAAGGTAACATCATCCCTTTGGAAAAAGACTATATAAAATTTCATTAGATCTGTTCTTAACATGAACACACTTTTCTAACCAGATGAGCTTTCCTGAGGATGCATTGCGAGAGAATGTTGGTGCATTTATGAACGCTCTTTTGCTGGCTAAGCCTGCCGGATTGAAAAAGAGTAATAACTCCATATCAAGCTTTATAAATTTTGTATAGAGATCTTTGTTTAGATGATCTGAGTGCTTACTCTTTTGCTTTTTTTTATGCAGCTTCAAAATATGCTGGTTATGTGAATGCATTCCACTTGTGCAGCACGGTAAAGCTTTTGAATCAAATCCAATGTAGAAACATTTTTAGACTCTAGTTAAGTGTGTAACATAAACTGTGTTTTAATGGTTTTCTATGCAGATGGGAAAGGGTTATCCGGTATCAATACAGTCATTATCTAGAGCAGCAGATCACTATACCAAATTGCAGCTCAAGTGAGAGCAGTAGACGTTATTCTTTTGATATCTCAATGGATCAAATGCGCTTTTGTTGTTTTAAGATGAGAGCCTATAAAACAAAGGGAATGCTTTCACAATTCTGCTTGATACAATCAAAGTCACTCATGTCATAATAGTGATATGACAATGTTTTGGGTGTTCATTGATTCATTTTAAGTGCTCGTTATAAAAACATGATATGGATCTTGCACTTTGAAGAAGTTCTTGGAAGCATCTTATGTTAAGTTTCCAAACGCCTAGATAAGTCCATATAGTAAAAACCTTGTGATATAATTTGTGAATAGTCATCTTTTTATTGTAACCAATCAAAAGTTGACAGATACAAAAAGGAGTGCATATTGAGAATACAATTATCTGATAGTGGAAGCCACCGCATGAGCCCACTGTTTCAAATGATCTTTCAACTCAACTTCTTTCACCTCCGGCACAGCTGTAACTTTCCACTTTATCGCCGGCGTTGTATGCCTCTTCCCTTTTCTCCCTCCACAATGATCCCATGCTTCCGACAAATAGGGTCTGTTTATGTTGCTTATGTCTTCTTCCTCTATTACATCATCTTTCTTCACTAACCTTTGCAATCCAGGAAGAATCGACACCAGCTCTGAATCTCTTTGGTCTTCCTCTGAGAAGACAAAACCAAGATCAATAAACCCTTTAAGCTCCTCGAACTCCAAATCCGACATACTTTTTCCTTTTCTCGTTCTTCTTCTTACATCGCTCTGCTTCTTCTTCTTCCTCCTCTGTTCTTCCTTCTCTGAATGTTCAGAAAGTACTCTGTCTCTTTCCGTAGTTGAGAACTCGTTGACTTCTTTCCCGGAGAGAATCGTCTGAAGCTTGGTTGAAGATGATTTAACGGTTAAGACCGATCTAGGAGACGAGAAGAAATCATCTGATGATGAAACAGAACTCGTCATCATCATCATCGTCTCATCACTCATAGCTCTCTTTACAAGAAAATTCTTCACATCTTCTTCATCTTCTTTATCTTCCACTTTCTCTCCAACTTCTTCGTTGAGTTTCAAAGGGTCTTTATCTTTCTTGAAGATCTGTCTCTCCGACCAATTGTACTCAAACAGTTTCAAGAACTCTTCTCCAGCCATTTTTTTGTTTCTTTATGTTTTTTTTTAAACCTTCTTTGGTTTATTTGGAGGAGATGATGGTGTTTAGGTATTTAAAGCAAGCTTCCATATAATTACGTGTGGGGCTTTATCGTCGACACACTTATCACACTACTAACAGTGCACCTAATGACCTGAAAAGTCAAACACATACATCATTAGTTTTTTTATTAATCATTTAATTTTGTATTTATCTATTACACAATTTCAATTTGGTCATTGATTACATTTGATCCTCCAAGCCTCCACTTTGAAAGTCTATGATCTTATTCAAATTAAAGTATGTATATATTATTTCAATTATGTATTTTATATGCATATTTTTTCATTTTGGCTCTTCAAATGTTCGAATATATCTTTAGACGTGTGTGACGCGGAAGGGGAGCGTGACTAAATGAGGTGTGAATTAACAAGAAAACACACATTATATAATAGAAATAATTGGCCACTTTATTCATATTTAACATGTGGTAAGACATTTCAATCTCATACCTACGTGACCAACCTTTGTGACATTAATTTTAAATCTCAACTACAATACCAAACAGAATCAAGAGTTGTTGATTAGTCGTATATGTAATATACTCGTCTCGGTTCATACTTCATAGTCGTTATCCTTACACAAAATGAACATATCTATCATCAGATTTTGTTTATGTTTTAAAACTAGACTTATAATATTGTTTTGAGAATAATATTTATCAACGTAAAGGCCACAAGCTATTGTACTATACGGAAACATGATCCGAAAGCCTCTCAAGTTCTTTTTGTTCGTGTTACTTTTCAGAAAACTATATAAAAACTATAAAGGTAGATATACTATTTGTTACTCACTCCGTTTATGTTAAATACAGTTGTTTTTTGAGTAATACTTTTGTTACAAAATAAGTGTCTATTTAGAATTGCAACACAATTTTTTATAAACTAAAAAAACATTAAATGTAATAAAATTTCAATATTTAAATAAGAACAAAACTGAATATATTATATTATTTTTTAGTTTATGTGAAAAAGTTACATCTAATTTAAAACTGGAGGAGTAATGTTTATCACTTCGATTTATTGTTCAGTCGAATTTCAAAACTCAGCTCTTTTTTTTTTTTTTTGTGGACATCAAAACTCAGCTCTTACATTTTAAATTTGATAATAATAAATCTAATGTTAGGGCAACAATCATTCAAACAAAACTAACCAAACATGTTAGCTAAAAAGCTTTAACATAAAAAGGATCAATCACTAACAGAATCTAAAAACCCTAGTAAAAAACAAACCCTCAAAGACATTCTCCAAAAAAAAACGAAGGTATAGAGAATACCCTTTCTTCTTATTGAAGCAAGACAAGCGCAAGGCATAGCTTTTGCTGAGACCTAAAGGACCAAAGCTGCAACTGATCACCTTGTTTAAACTTATTAGCTTCAACCACATGGTTCCATTGATACGCTAACGAATACAACAAACTAGACTTCCTTATCTTCCCTTTCTTTCTCTTCTTTTTCTTATTCATATCACTTCTCATCTTCAGCTCCCACACTTGTAACTTAGGATCGATAACTTCCACTGTTAAACCTCCTTCTCTAGCCCCTTTTACTCTGTTTTTTATCTTCTCCTTCTCATCAGACGTCATGAAACTATTTGTCAAAAGGCTACTCATGGGTATAGATAAATGCGCCTGATGTTTATCCACGTCCGTTTTAGTCAACGTCCTCTTGGTTATCAGCGTCTCCTCTGTGCCTCCCATCTCCATTATCTTGTCCTTAAGCTCCACGGGCAGCTCTTCTACTTGCGGCTCCACGTTGTCTTGGTCTTCTGTCTGGAAACGAAGAGAACGACGTTTTTTTAAGGGCAGAAGCTTTTCCACATGAACATCTACATTCGCCATTGTTGTATTAGTTCATGGAGAGATATTGCAGAGTTTTAAATTCATGTATATTGTATGCTTTAAAAAGAAAAAAATATATGGATTTCAAGTCTTTTTTGATGTATATCTGGTCTATTAAAAATACATAAATCTAACAAATGCTTAATTATCCTTCAATAACAATATTATTTAGTTTTTTTTTCCAAAATAAGCTATAATTACCACCAAAAGAGATAACTTCTTCCCAATATATTTTTTAACTGTATTTCTCTTGATAAACATAGAAAATGTAAGAAACTTGATAGAGGTTTTAAAGGGCTTCTTGACGAGTTCCTGCTTCACCTGCCATTTAAGTTCAAGACGAATCACATGAAGGCTGTCAAATTAAAGAAGTTGGAACAGTAGAGAAAGAGAAGCTTACTTAAGAATTGGAAACTTTGATACTATCATCAGTCAGTGAGGCTGAAGATGAATATTTGTGTATCAATCTACTTGCTCAAAGTTGAAGACAAGTAGAAGTTCCAAAACACAGAACCCATTGACATGAAAGCTACACGAGCTTGTAGCGGCACTACCCTGTAATATTTCAACTTTCATCAGACATCTAATATAGAATGCTAAGTCACCACTCAACTGATCATAGTATACATAACTTAAAGATACAAAGAGAGAGAGAGAGACATACCAAAAGTTAAGTATGCTAACAGGAACCCAGAAGCGAAACCCTGCAAAAGAGGCCAACTATAAACATATGTACCATGGTGAAAGTTTAACTCTGTTTGATTGGTATCTTACCGTAAAGGAGCGTTGGAAGAGCATCTTTCTGATACTTGTTTCCAAGCTCAGAGATCTTTCCCAGCCACAAGTTGTTCCAAGCGAATATAACAGCGATCACAGATGGACCAAGGATCACTTGGTTAAGCAGAACCTAACGAAAAGATTAGTAAAATGCAAATTTTAAAAAAGAAAACTCAGCAACAAAACATGTTTTAAGTAAAGAGTTGAACATAACGCTAGAAACAATAGTTACCTTAAGCACTATATTGGTCGCGGTTGGTTTTGGCAAAGAACGGTCAAGGTACTGATACCATGCATAAGAACCAGGACCGTACAAGAGAAACCCGTAAGTACTCATCCTCAGTGCACGAACCCAGTCATGTTCTGGGAATATGTTCCACAGTTCCTCCTAAAGTGACAGATACAATCATACAAACAAAATTTAGACAAGAGCCAAGTTTCAACAATGTAAGAAGAATATATATATCTCCCAACAGGAAAACTTTATTACAAGATAGTGTCACTACTCACTAACCAAACCACCTCACTAACATACATACAGTTTGGTTCTGTTATAGATTCAGCTTCATTTGAGTTCTCACAAAATCAAAGTAAGAGACAAGATTCAATCATAACATCTTTAGACAAGAGCCAAGTTTCAACAATGTAAGAAGAGTATATATATCTCCCAACACGAAAACTTTATTACAAGATAGTGTCACTACCCACTAACCAAACAACCTCACTAACATACATACAGTTTGGTTCTGTTATAGATTCAGCTTAACATCTTCAGACAAGCCATGTTTCAACAATGTAAGAAACTCGTTTAGCAAAAAAGAACAAAACTTTTATTACAATTACTGTAACGAACCAAACATCCTCACTAACATTACAGTTCAATTCTGTAAAGACAAAAGAAAGAGAGAAACTTTATTCAGACAAACCTCGTCTGGTTTATCAGAAGATGATAGTTTGAGAGCTGATCTCTTCTTCCACCTCCCAGACAACTGAGCAATGGTGTCACCGGTGAAAGTGAGTGCGCCGGCAGTTACAGCTTGCTTTAACGGAAAACGATAACCGGCGGCGTCTCTGCTCACATCGACGGAATCGGAAGATCCGGAGTTTCGTTGGTTACGTCTATCGCCGGAAGAGTTCTTCTTCTTGTTCCTCCGATAATTGAAGCTGTTCAATCCCCAGAAACCGCCGCAACCACCACCCAATGCGTCCATTGCAAAATGATTCCTTTTCGTCTGAAACAGAGAGCTTTCCCCTCTAATCTATAAAGCGCAAATGAGTCCTCTCCTGGCCATTTGTTTTTCGGTTTGGTTTAGAATTTAATTGATGAATTTTGGTTCGGTTAGATTTATTCTCCAGTTCGATTTGGTTACCATATGCAGAAACCATTAAACGACGTCGAAGTGTATAACACCTAATCCTTCCGCTTCAAAATAAAGAAATTACTTTATTGTTCTGGAGTAGAATTTTTGTTTTGAAATAATTGTCGTTTTTAGTTTTCAATACAAAATTTATTGATAATATTATCTACTATATTTTCTATTGGTTGATATATGGTTATGTGTATTGATAATAGTGTTTTTATTTTGAAAATATATAAAATTAAATATTTTCTTAATTTGTGTGCATAAACCTATAACGAAAACTAATATGAAACGGAGAAATTATAATTTTTGGAGTTTTTTTTTCCCACTTGAGTCTTTCTGTACGTTCGATGTATTTTCTTAGCTTCTTCACTCATTAGTCGGTCGTCATTAGTCTCATTACCGATGGAACTTAACCAACATTCTTGCATTATCACCAAAAATTATATTCCATATAAAAAAGTGTGAATCCAAAACATTTTTAAAAATGCATAATCGCCAAATCACGAACAGTTTGATTGTTTATTTATTAATTTGTATGGATCGGAGGAGGACAGGAGAATTATGAGAGCGATAGGTCTAATGAATGAGATGTTAAAAGTGACATGTTGTATAGTTCCACTCTTACCTAATTGGAATTCTCCCACGTGGAGGCACTGTGATTCAGTAGCTATTTGATTGATAAGTAAATCTCATGTTCTCGGCAAAATTGATGGAGGAATCTTATGAGAATCTGCAGGTACCTTCACACATGTCTTTAACTTATAGAAAATGACCCAACATGTAATATTATTAAAAGCTCATGTGAGGGTAGGGAAAAATTATAGTGTTGATATGGCTTTCTCTTTAGACTGTGTATCCAAAAGCCTACCGTTTGTACAAAACTGAATCTACATGAGAAAAACTGTTGGAATAACTATACACTGTTTTGACATGTGTCATTATTTGATATTTTTGTCTGAATGTGTTAATCAAATCCTACCTCAACAAGAATCTACTGGCTTAAGAAGGAAGACAAGAAGCTTTATGAAACCACCCTCTTTGATTTAAGAACACAAGTCTGTATAGAGTCTTGGGGGAATCATTTGGTCACTCTTTTGTTTCTGTAATCACAAGAATTCATCTAAAATGTTACTGGACAAAAGAGACAATGTTACTGAACTTATCTTTATCAAAAAGAAGAAAACCGATCAAATCTGGATAATGTACCTATTAATTATCATGGGATCCTCTGTTCCGGACCAACATGAAAAAAACTGCAGAAGATGATAGAAAAGCAAAAAAAAAAAACTTATGTAATTATGTTTCTGAAACACTTTTGGTCTTTTGAGTCTTTAGGCTTAAGCATATCCGTTGAAGAAGCTTTCTGTTTAGTTAGTTGAACATCCTCATAAAATTGTTTGCATATGCCATTGGCTTCACATCCGGGTGAGGCTGTGTAATCACACAAAAACAAAAACCAGAATATCAGAATACTTTTCTAATGAGTCTAAAACAAGAACAGTAATTGCAAAAGCTAATAATACTATACTCACCACTGCTGAGAATGTAACAATGTTTGGCTTCATATCTGGAGCTTCAAAGCGAATGAAGGCTCCCTTGTTACCCATCTGCAACAAACACAATATCAGTTCAAGTTAAAGTAAGAATCTGATGTTGTTTCAAAACTGAAAAGGAGAGCTTGTGAGTTACCTGGTCACAGTAGTTTGGCGCAGAGAAGACAGTGATGAGCTTACCATCATGATCAACCTCGTATCCTTCATCCTTTACTTCATGTGAACGGACCACCAAATCTTCCACATTAAAAAAAAACATAAGTCAATACAAGAATCAATTAATTAGCAAACACCATTTATAATAGGAAAACACACTGACCTAGATTGTTGTCTTCCAGAAACCTCTTCGTTACATCTCCACCAAACGACAAACCAACTCCTCGCTTGCTTGGACCTCTTCCAGGGAGTGGTTGAGGATCACTCCACAACAGCTCACACATCAATCCTGGAATATACATTCAACAAGATTAGATAAGACCTTACCAAAGATTTATTTGTAAGATGAAACATACCTTCCTCAGGAGGCTCACAGAATCTGTCAATGGCTCTAATGTCTGAGAGCTTCACGCCATCAACACTAAAGAGGCCTCCATGGACAACAAATATCTTCTCGTTTATAACATGAGCCAGCGGTAGATAACAGAACACTTCAGCAAAGAGATCCACGAATTTTTCACTCAACTTGGACCGAACCTCACCCTCAAATCCATAGATCTTGTTCATGCTCTTGCTCTCATGGTTCCCCCTCGCTAGATATATGGCTGTAAGTTAAGCAAAAAGCAATTATAAACTTGAACATCGAAGAAGTAATACAATAAGTACTGAGAGCAGTTAAAAGAACTTACATGAGGGAGACATGCATTTGAAAGCAAATAGCGTGAGGATAATCTCAACTGAGAAGGATCCTCTATCCACAAAGTCACCATTGAACAGGTAAGGATTCTCCTCAGAAGGGAGGCCATTAAGCTCAAATATATTTAGGAGATCATAAAACTGCAAAAATAAAATAATGTTTCAAAGGCACAAACCAATACAACACACTACACAGACCTTGCTACTTCAAATGGGAGCAGAAGGTTAACTGAAAATTAAGACATGAGAAGGAGATACAAAGAACCACAGTAATATCAGTTACTATGTGCAGCGTTTATTCATCAAGAGAACTGAAGATTGTCTAAGCTCTAAGATCCATACGAGAGAAATTGTGTGAACAGGTGGATGAAACCAGAACCTACCTGGCCATGAACATCACCGCAGACAGTGAAATGCTTGCCATTAGGCACAGTGATATCAACCAGAGAAGGCAGTGCTTGCAAGATTTGCCTCGTCTTTAAGACAATCTGGTATGCATACCTACAGAGATTATGCAGGTAGACTATGAACGTACGGACAATGTGTTAATTAAGTTCAACACTATACCAAACAAAACGCACCTCTTATGCAATGTTTTCTGGTTCTTGAAGTCGTCCATCATCTGCTTCACAAAATCCAACGTAACTTCCTCTCCTTCAATTCTAGCACCAGAGTATTGTGGCTCAACCTCTACAATGAAAATGAAAAGAACATCAATAGATTGATAAACGAATAAAATATGTATTATTAATGAAAATTTAGTAAAAGAGGCAATCCAACTTAAATCTATGAAATGATTCACTCTTGTTGAGATGGTTTTGATCAAACATCATTCAAATATTCAGTTCTCAACATAGAACCCAAGAAAGGAAACACATCCAGGCTTTGATGTGACTGAAATAGATTCACACTGATCCTAAGATGAGGATTTTAACAAGAGAAAAGACACTACTACCACTACCACTGAAGCTACCCCACCAATATGTTCCTAATACCACCGAAACCAACACCATGAGTATCTCAGTTGTGGCAAATCCTCGGACAGCCACCACCATCACTGCTGCAACAACTGCTGCTAAAGCCGTTTTGGTGGGCAAGAATGATGATCTGGGTTTGTTCCCTATTATGTGACAATAGGGAGAAGATTGATTACTAGTCTAAAGCTACACTCAACCATTTGTCAACTACTGAATCAAAGGCATGTCATAACAAGAGAAGAAAGAACCAACGGTGACAGAACAAACTGCAAGCTATAAGTCAACAGACAAAATAAGATGTAGAATACCTATTGTATGGAAGTCAACGGACTCAGCTACTGAGCGCCTTTCAGAAACAGGTACAGAGATTGCTTCTTCAAACTTCATTTTCATCACTGCTTTCTCACATTCTCTCAGCTTTCTTGCCGCGTCAGGGTCATTAGGACAAATCCTTTTCACCTAAAATATAAATAGCAGAACATGTCAGCATTCTCTTAGTCCACCATCAAACTAGATTTGCAACAGATTAATATCAAGCTACCAGGAGCTTATCACTTGATCACACCAAAACATCTACTCACAGATTAAGTAGGACAAGAAGCTTAAATGGAACAAAGCTTGTGCTATAAACAATAACCTGTTGGAAGTCCTTCAAGGCATCCTTGAATTTTCCCATGGCAAGATACGCAGCACCACGTCTGTAATAGCCCTGTGATTCGATTATATCATCAGCAAAGAAGGTTGAATGAATGTAAGTGAGAATAAGAATTAAGCAGAGCATATTTTCATAAGATGATGATACCTTGGAGTACTTTGGATCAACTTCAATGGCCTTTGATGCATCCTGTATCGCACTGCCATATTCCTCCAGCTTTGTGTGAGCAAATGCACGGTTTGCCCAATACACAGCGTTATTGCCATTAAGTTCTATAGCTTTTGTATATAGATCGATAGCATTAGAGAACTTGTGACCTGTAAAGCAACAAGCAATATTTAGAGAGCTGATCTAGAATCTAAAACAGAGTTGACCACTGATTCCAAAAGATTCATTATGTTGGTTTTTCAATGAAAAAAGTACTAAACCTTTAAAAGCTTCGTTGGCCTGATTCTTCATCTCTTCAGCCTGTGAGTTCTCATTCTTAGTCTCCATGTTTTATCAGAATAACCTTATCTCTTACTCGACCTTGGAGTCTTAGTTACCCAGTGAAGCCAGAACTGATTAGAAAGAAAAAAAACAAGATGGAGAGTAAGTATGATTATATCTTGTCATGTCCAAGCAGCTTGCATGCTGAACAATAATCACAATCACAATCAGCTACTCAAATTCAATTAACAGGGAGATAGATACTTTAAGAGCTTTGAAGATTGCAATCATACTCGGCGACCTAAATAAAGTTCAAATCTTTACAGAGTTTTAGACAAATGTAACGAGATTCGAACTCATTTCACACAAAAACCATTCGTACACAACAAGACACAGAACCAAATCCAGATAAGAAGAAGACGGTGCATAGCATAAAGTTGCGAGCTTTCATGTTCTGTCATCATTTTCTCAACATTCAACAAGAAGAGCTTTCATTTACAGACAAATTCAATGAGAAGATCTATTACAACAACCCAGAAGAGATACAAAGCAAAACAGGACAACAAGCCAAAGTGTTTTGTCGGAAAATCGCAGAAGCCAAACTAACAATAAGGGTAGATTTATAGTATATACCTGAGAAAGGCTCAAACTTGGCGACAGCGGAAGAGGTTTGAGAGAAGTAGCGAGCAACCCTAGAGATTGGTCAAAAGAGTTTATGGAGCTTTGAATCTACTACGAGAGAAGGGGTTTTTGGAAAATAATTATTAACTTTCCCACTTAAAACTAATTTACCAGTAAATTTTTAAGACCAAGAGATGACGTATGACCAAAAACATTTTAAAAAATTATATTATGGAAATGAAAAAATTATACGGACAACAATCCTCGTAACCTTCTCTCTCTACTCTCTCCAACTTCTCACTAGAACTCAAAAAAACGTTTTCGTTTCGGTGGCCGGTGGCATCTCGCCGCCGGTCGCCACCTCCTTTTGTTTTTGTTTGTTCATGTATAATATTTTGATCTTAATAATCTCGATCTTTAGGATCGATTTATGTTTCCAGTAGTGGATATCCTCTTCGCAAGGCGATTTTTTGTGGTGTTTTTAGTTTTAGTGTATCCTCTCTCCTCCATTGATTTTCAACTCGTAATCCCGTTTGGATACTGAAAGAAGAATGTTTTACTCTAGTCATCCTCATGATTGAAGTTTGAAAAGAATCAATCTTTGCTTTCTAAAAATTGGCCATGTGCAAAGTATCTAATCAACTCCAGTCCATGAGTTTATTGATTTTGCTTGGGAATTTTGGAGGACTCAGTAGAGTTGAAGCTTCATGAAGAGAAGTGTTTCAACAAAGTTTCTTTCTAGGATTCCTATGAAGCTATTCACCGGTATTCATATCTGGAGAAAAGCATGATAACTCTTAGTATCAACGGCTAATATGAGGAAGAGGCAAACAAGTGGATTTAACTGGAGAAATCTTTGCCATGGTCATAGATTGATTTCTGCTTCTAGTCGGAGAAGAAGATCGGCAAGCTCTCCGGGAAACCAAGCGGCGGCTCGTCCTTCAACAGATGCGTAAAACGAACATGTGGAAAACTATGCAGTGTGCAAGATTCAAACACGTGTCTTCAAACTTATCTAATAAATTGGGTTTGAATGAGTTTGTTGTTGGATTATGTTTATAAAATTCACTTGTACTTATGTTAGCCCAGTGGGCTTAAATGCAATTAAGTTGACAAAAAAAAAGAAAAAATTATACGGACATATATACATATATCATCATTCGTGGGCCGTATAAGGCTTTTGTCTTTTGGGCTTAGTTTTGGATATTTAGATTGGGTTTAGATTGGTTTTTAATTTTCCAGAAAATAATTTTGGATTTATATAGATATTTATAGAATTTTCGTTCTTTGTTCTAAATCGGTTAAATACCTATATTTTTTTTAGCATCATTCAGTTCGGTATTTTGTTTTAGTTTTGCTCAAAATTTATTAATTTATTGGAAACTATATAAAATAACTAAACAATCTCATATTGAAAGATTACAAATATTTTTTCCATTGAAGTATTTCTCTACACAATCTATACACAATTATACCAACACGTTGAAAAACAAGAAAACAAAGAGCAATGTTTCTTGATTCACAATCTTCCATCTCAGTGCTTCTTTGTTTCTCTTTCAGCCTAAGATAAACCAAAAAAGTAATAAAGTTAAATTCGAGAATATGCACTGGATTATTATATGTAATGAAAAAAAGAGAACCAGAGTTACTATATACCGCTTTGATTGCTTTCTCAACAGAATCCCATCCAAACCGGTCAACATAATCTTGAACCGATTTTCTAGCATCAAGACTCATCATCTGTAAAACTCTTCTCTGTTCATCTGTATAATTCGTTCCTCCACCAACATTCATTCCAATCTTAACGTATTTTCTCACAAAATTGGAGTAGATGTAAGCTGCACCACTGAACATTGGTAACACCAACCACATGCAGAACAAAAGCTTTAAGTATGGCCAAAATGGTAGCCTGCAAAAAATGCCAAAAAAAAAAGATTAATAATCTTTATTTTTAGTCTTAATTTTTGTGTATGTATGAATTCAATTATCACTATTCTTACCAGGCAAGGATTCTCCAAATGGATAGCTCGAATACTGTAATTAAGGAGTAAATGATCCAATATGTAAGCCATTGTTGATCATCTAACGTTGTTGGACTCTCTATTGCTCGAAACGATGCATACCTATTCATTCATTAAGTTAATTAATTCTATAGATATAAAGCATATTAATTAAACGTTTAAATTTTTTTATTTCACTTACAAAGGATAGAGAAGCATAACTCCTGGCCTGCATGCACCAAGAACATGAAGATGTTAAAAAGAAAACTTAGACAAATTAGTCTCGAGTTTTTTTTTTAATGTTATGAGAGAAAGATTTGAATCAAAACCTACCCAATTAGAGCATCAAAACGTTTCGCAATCACAATGATGACACCCATTTCTTCTTTAAAGATCTTATCTTCTCGTTTATCTCTTTGAACAAACGTCTTTAGCACTATGGAGTTGGATATATACACACAAAAGGTCGATTTGTTCAAGCAAGAATCTTTGTGTGAGTAAAGGTAAGAAGTAAGGTAAAGAATCTCTAGTCCATTGATAGGTTTCATGAACCTATGTTACGTTTCATGAACCTACTTCTTCTATGCTCCAAGAAACAAAGAAAAAATATCAGATCATTTTGGGTAAACAGAAAAATCTAAAGTCTTGGGTTTAGAATAACACTTTAATTATATTTGTCATATCCAATATTTTTCTAAACGAGATTCTTTTCTTGGTGGACATGAATTAGTCATCAAGAACTTAAGCATAATTACTGACATTGGACGTATTACACAATTTGATAATCATCATTTGGTCTGCGACTTTGTGAAATTTGGGTAATTCACTTGTCTAGTCTGGAGTCTATATAATCTCTCTTTCTTCACATGCATGGACATAGAACTGTTTTTCATTACATTAATTAAAGTTCACTAATTATCTTTTATTTTTTAAAGAATGTTAAATTAAGTTCACTAATTATCGTTTTGTTTGATAGTACTTTTTTGTCACCGAGCTAGTAAAAGTAACGTTCATATCATCCATCTTTCTTACACAAATGTATATTTTCTTTTCATAAGTACTTTTATATTTGATAAATAAACGAGCTAGTAAATAATCACATTACGATCCGCGCAAGAAAACATTATATATGTAAATTATTTTTATATTTTTTTTTGTTTATTTACATATGAAATAATAAATATATTAAATAATTAAGAATCAAGTAACTATTACGTATATAATTAAATTGGAGTAGCACATAAATCAAACAGTCATTTGTTTATTTATTATTGGTAAGTAAATCAAAAATCATTTTGTTTATTTATTATTAATAAATAAATCAAAATAATCATTATTATTTATTTTATATGGTATATAATTAAATTTAAATGATATTGACATAGATATATAGTAAATTTTAATACTAATATTTAGGAATTGAGGCTTTCTACTTATATGATTTTATTAACATTTTTATATTTTTGAAACAAAAAAACTTATATCATTAATCATAAAATTTTCAATGTGAGATTTTTAATAGTTTTAGTAATTTAAATTCGTTTTAAAAATTTAATGCAAATTTTGAAATTAAAATATTAAGGTCTCTATACTTTTTCAATGCAAATTTCTAATATGTTCTTATATGGGTTAAGTTTTCATTTTCAGATGCTTACAGACCAATACTCTCTGTTTTAATATGGGTTATATTAGTTACCAATGAGTTAGCATCATTCATAAGATTATAGAGCAAGAAAAAGAAGAACCTTGGGATATAGAGGTATTCCTAAACATGCTGTCTCCTCATAACCATGAACATTAACTCAAACATAGTTAATGCAATTTCTGACATTAGTAGCTCTAGAGAGTCATCAAAAAGATATTTATCCATTGGTTGGTAGAACTTGGGGTTTGAAATTTGAATGCATGGACCATCTTGCAATATTTACTCCACGAGTTTATTACATTAACACTACAACACACCACTCCTCTCATGTACTGTACTGCCCCTTCTTTAATGCTAGTATATCTCAATGTTTGGTCTTCATCAAGTTGTGAGACACATTACTTAGGCCTGATTATAATAAAATTCTCATGAAAAAAATTATTGGAGCAGTTATGACATTGTGTTGCTCTGTAAGCATGTCAATCTGAGACATTTTACCTTGGTCTATGTATGATAAGTATGAAGTATGTTGAATCTCTTTCCGTCAAGTCTCTTTTGATATTAATGTTGATGGTCCTATTTCTAGGTTCTTGTTTAGTTTTATTTGCATTTCTTTGTTGGCTCTTGAACTGTGGTTGAGAAACAGGGGAACTAATAAATAGTACTACTATTATTTAAGATCAAGAAAATTTTAAGACAACATCAAATATAAAAGGAGTATCCATCATAAATATTACTAGAAGCTATAGGACTTAAAACTCTTCTGAGCACACACACTGCATAGGATAATTAATCAAGATTTTTTAAAATGCAAACCAACAAACGACTGAGATAAATGAGAAACTCTCTTGTTTCTAGTTTCTAGGCTTTAGACGACCTTCATTGGCAAGCTTGAAGGTATGTGCCTGCTTTGTTGCTGCCTTGGTTGAGGAAAGTCCTGCTACAAAATGGTCTCTGACTTGAGGGGTTGTGAAAGGGAACTTGTTGTTGACCATTGAGTTTAACCAAGACGCTGTGCCTTCACGGTAGAGAGCTCCAATGGCATCAGTGCGGGTATTGGAAAGTGCTTGGAGAAGGTTCATGTGAGGATCAAACCCTGGAATGCTACTGGAAGTACTGACTGTACCAAACGCTCCTCCAACAGTTCCCCACCAGCCAAGAAGACCCCATATGAGTGTAGGGTGGTTTCTCCAGTAACTGCATAAAGATAATAAAACTTATGTGTGAAACCACCATATGTTGTAGTGTAATGTGTTAGAGAGAGAGGAATGTTTGTTGCTTACTCGCATGTTCCAGTGATAGGTGGAAAAGGAGCAGGAACGAATGGAGTTCCAGGAGTACCAGGGTCAATAGGAGTTGGTGGGCTTCCTCCAATGATGGGTGTTGGTGGAGTCACAACGACTGGAGTACTTGGTGGAGGAGATGAGTAATATCCACCAGAAGGAGGCGTTGAAGGATGTGAAGGCGTCGAAGGATGTGAAGGTGTAGAAGGGTGTGAAGGTGTGGAAGGGTCGTGTGGTGGAGTCCCACAGTTACAAGGAGGCGTGTGGTGAGTTGGGGTGTGTGGGGTTGGAGTGTGAGATGGAGTCGAAGGAGTTGGAGTGTGAGATGGAGTTGGAGTTGGAGTGTGAGATGGAGTTGAAGGAGTTGGGTCGTAAGGTGGACTTCCACAGTTAGGAGTGGGAGTGTAACCACCGTGTCCTCCTGCATGTCATGCCAAACAAAAGAGTCAAATAAAATATGCTAAAATCAAGATTCTTGTTACATAAAAAATGGGATTAGTTGTGTGCTTTTTTGCTTACCAGAGGGAGGAGAGTAGTATGTTTTCTCATCCTCGAACCTTATGGAAGTAACGGAAGCAAATAGCTGCTGGCTGAGTAAAGCAGCAAAGAGAGCCCAAATGATTAGACTCTTCATCCCTCTCATTTCAAGAAACTCACTGATGTAACACAGAGAGAAAGCAGAAGTTGTTTGTATGTAGTCTTAGGTGGTGGAATGAAACTGGAAACTAGGGTTTATAAATAGAGGGAAGCAAAGGGTTTTTGAAAGTTTAGAAGTAAATACAAACAGGTGGAGGAGTGTGTGGTTAGTTGATATGTTACGGGTGCATTTACACTATCCCATTTAATACCATGGTGATTGCAATAACACTGGAAATTCTGCAAAAAAAAAGAAAAAAAAATTATGATAAAAGATTTAATTTAATATGTTCATCCAAAGGCATGGACGCGTATGAGAAGCTGTCTCCCATATGAATGACTTAGAGCATGATTAAAGGGGGTTCTTAGAGGGGTTCTTAGGGGGATGGGTCCCATGAATAGTGTAAGAACCGGTTCTTAAAACTCTTAAATAAGAACCGGTTCTTAAGAGTTTCTTGCACTGTTCACGGGTCCTACATACACGTGGCGATCCACGATTGGTTAATTTTTTTTTTTTTTAAAAAAACAGAAAAGAAGAAAAAAAAAAAAACCTAAGAACCCCAATTCTATTTAGGCTTCATTTCATTAACTCGATCAGTACGTTGCTTATGTTTCATTGGTAGACGTCTTCGTATATGAAATGCAAGCTAGCTCTGATATCATGTGAGCTGATTAATCCAAGTAAGTTACCACTCTTGTGAGTGCTTAAAATGTAGGCCAAGCCTCAAATCAAGAATCTAGGTAGATTTAACGTAGACCCTTTTGTTTAGCTAAGGAGATACTTAAATTAGTAGTCACTTGACGTTAAAAGAGAAGTCAGACACATTTATTACACCTAAACAAGGACACTTTCTTGATTACGTATGTTGGACAGCAAAACCCAAGATTAGATAGTAATCACTGGTTTATATAGATGTTGGTTTTTCAAGTTTTAATTAGCATAGTTACTGGTTTTCACCTAAATATATAGTTTGCATTCAAGTGGCATTTAAGTTTGAGTAACAATAAGAGTGGTAAACAGTAGATACAGCTAGGCGGCTAGCATGTGGAGATACTGAGGGAGAAGAGGACCCACAAAGACGAAATAAGATAAGACGAGATGAATCTTTTGATTAGAGATTAGAAACATATGAAAATAAAATAAAAAGCAAGAGATAAATATAAGTAGTAATAGTATGGTAGGTTTAGTGGGTCTGATGAGTATTATAACCAGTAGATGCATCACAAATAATTCACTTCTCTTACTGCTGGATTTGCTCCTCTGGCATCTGCATTTTCTTATACTATTGTAATGTGAATAATTTGTTAAAACTATTTTGTTTCCCGCTAATGCCATTTGATATTTAAATTATTGATTCTTACAAATGAACTGTGTATAATGCTTAACATTTTGACCCCAAAAAAAAACTGTGTATAATGCATATTAAAATTCAAAAAACTACTGTATAATGCATATATATATATATATATATATATATATATTTATTTCAAAACTTAATTGGTTAAAAGCTCTTCTTTTCAGGGCAGCATTGAATTTACGAGCCAATTCCCAAGCAAATTACCTCGCTAATGACTCCAAACATATGTCGGATCCGACATATTTTGATTAGAGCCACATGGATTACGATCAACTTTTGTTAGTACAAATTCATGATTAGTGTCCGTTACCCATGTAGACACTAGACACAACGTGAATATTCAAATATCCCATGTTAGTTGTTACGGTATTTGCAACTTTGAAAAGAAACTAAACCATCATATCCATTTTCCAATACCAATTTATTTTACTGGTTTTGAGAATATAACAAGAGTCAAGATGTAACATTTCCTTAGTTTATCAATTCAACACTATTAGGCTTTTAGCCTTTTACAAACATGGCACATATATGTATATAATAGACAAAATATGTTCATATATACCTATCTTTTTCTCTTACCATATTAGGCTTTTACACACTTGTAATGTATATATATTGTAAATTTCTGGCGAAAGAAAAAAAACTGTGTGTTTGTTGATGTGGTTAAAGCGGTGTAATCCATCAAAATGATAGATGGTGAATTAAATTTGATAGGCAGCGTTAGGTGATTTCTACTAATGGTTAGAACGGTTCAATCTGAATTACTCCAAAACTAGAGCAACCACACATACGGAGAAGTTTCATTTTAGGCGTTCAAAGCGATCCGACCAACCAAATGCACTAAAATAAAAGCCTCGACCATTCAAAGAATCAAAGTCTTAACTACCAAATATACACATAGCATATGTGATATGTCCATACACCTAAAGAAAAGCTAGACAATTAACGGTTGAGTTTCCTTGTTCTACGTTTGCTAGAGAGAAGAAAGCTAGACAAGTTGTTCGTCGAGCAATGTTAGTTGTCCCCTCCAGTCTCCGGTTCCTAAAGAAAAGCAGTTGCTGATATTGACTATGGAGGATTCACAATCCCCAAAGGCTGGAATGTGAGACACCTCATGCATCTCTCTAGATCATTTCAACAAATACTAATAACATATCTGTATGTATGCAACATTTAAAATGTATCATGTTACTGGATAGAAAAATAACAATTTAGACTATAGATGCCTTTGGGGTTTACTAGGCCCAGGCCTAAAAATACTAAGCCCAAATAAGTACATAGCAAAGGTAAATTGTATCGGGTCTTACTCTTGTAGGCCTGTGGCCAAGTAGGATGTGATTAGTAATAAACAAATACTGCATCAATGAGTTTTCTAGCGAAGGACTAAAAGTTAACACTAATGATTTACAAATTATTTTTGTCGTTTATGATTTATTACAATTTACTTTAAATATCCATGATTCAAGTGTCTTTAAGAGTTTTAACTATAGTTACATTAGTATTTATAACTTCATTTAATGCTAGCTAGATGAGTAGATTCTTTTCAAATTATTGATTACTAATCACTTAATTTTTAATCTGCTCATATATAAATCGAAAATCCAAGTACCTTTTGTATTGTAATTTGGATAATTAAGTTGATAAGAACAGTAATATATAGCTTCCGGATATATGTGTGGAATAAAACTTGTTTTTAGGCATATTATTATCTTACAAAAAGTTATAGCCTTACAGGACTATAGAATTGTGTAATGTATGTGTACAATGAATGAATAAATTTAACATTCATTCAAAAAAAAATGTGTACAATGAATATAAACATGAACTCAAAATCTTGGACAACTAGACCATGGATCTCAAATCCAATGTGTTTTATCGTAAGCTTAAATAAATATCAACCGACATTGAAATCTTTGTTGTATAGCATGTGAAATGAGCTCACACAAATTTTTAAATAATGGGCCACGTAACATTAACTTGCTCAATATCATTAATGCCAAATCTCAAATGCAAGTGCTAGTGTGCTACCTCGTGATTCAATTTAATTTCTATATGGCATCCAAGTAAATCTCTCAGTTATTATTATTTTTTTGACGTCGTCCAACTAAATGTTAAGTTATATAAATATTACTCCCTACATTAATAGTAATTTCCGTTAATGACTTAATGTATACTACTATATAGTATATCGCAATCAACACTTCTCATGACGCATATGACTACGAACAGGCTTAGATAAATAACTTTGATGCTTACTAAAGAAAAAGATATCGAAGTGAAAAATGCTGAGATCTCTTTCCCCATTTATCAAAGCTAAAAGCCATATTAAAAAAAAAGAGTTAAAAATAAAATTAAATAAAAACATACTTTTTTTTCTTAACCAAAAGAAAGAGAAGAACAATCTTTGGTGTCATCCATCTTCAACCTCCAAACTTCATATCTTGTTTATCTAAGCGTTGGAGAAATGAAGTGAGAACTTTAATGGTTTTGATCTGACATTGTAAAGACATTATGTAACCAGCTGTCTCTTCGAAGAGCGCGTCGACACCAAGCGCCGTTCCTCCAGGAATAATCCTTTGCAACGCCTCAATCTTCTCATTTACCTCTTCTTCATCATCATCTTCTTCTTGGCTGGAGACACACATGCTTGCCTTAGTCTGTGACAATCTCCTTTTGGTTCTACGTTCGAAACCAGTACTGGCTCGTGATTTCACGGTGGATGAAGATGACGGTGAAAGAGATCTAGCGTTGTCGGGAGTTGCTAGAGTTTTCTCCATTTTGAGAGAGAGATAGAGAGAGAGAGAGAGAGAGAGAGAGAGAGAGAGGATTGATGTGGTTTGAGAGAATAATGAAGAAGTAAGGAAAGTGCATGTGTGTATGTGTATATATATGTGTTTATGGATTTAGTGGATGTAAATTTTTTTGGCCGGTTCAATTCCACACTACTTCGGTTTATCATGAATTTATTGTTTTTAAGCAATAAATAAACGAGTTGAGTTTAGAAGGAAAATTTAAATATTTGCAAATTGACAAAAAAGAAAAATTTAACCTCGGTCATAATAATACTCTAACTTATACTATTTTCGTTTCATTTTACTTTTCGTTCTAGCTTTATGCATATATATTAAGAAAATATATAATTTTGTATATTTCCAAAATAAAAACACAACTGCCTATACACTTAACCATATTTCAACCAATAGAAAAATAAAATAAAAAATCTTATTAATAAATTTTGCATTGAAACTCTAAAACAACAATTATTTTGAAACAAAAAAAATTCTCAACAACGACAAATAAATCGAAATGGAGGGGGAGTAGTTGATTATACAAAACTATAGTGGTTTGGCTTGGTTTCTTACGCTCTTCATAACATTGTTTTGCTTACTTCGGTACAATGTTTGGTTAGCTACGAATTTTGGTTTGGTTTGTCTAAAAAAAACAATGTAAAACTGAAACTTGATTTTTTTTTAAATAGTATTTTTAGTAAGGAGAAATGTTTAATATTGACATCAAAGAGCTGGGTCCAGATGTATGTTTTATAGTATTTTATTAACCTCGTGTTTCGGATTGTAGGTAGGCCTGGGCATCATTACTCGATACTCGCCTTATACTNTGGATCTTACAAAAAAAAGAGATTTGGTTTTATCACGCGCCATGTCGTCTGGTTAGAGACTGTAGTGGACTTGTCGTCACTCACTTAAGTGGATCATGCTCACATCTAAATTGGGTTTAATGAGATTTGATACTTTTTCTTATTGAGAAACCAGAAGTGTTATATAGCAATAACTTCAGTATTGTATTGAATATGTGTTGTTAATACAAGCCGGTTAAGTTTAAGTATTATAATCCTAGTAAGTTGTTGTAGTAACAACGCAGGGAAGTACGGACGAGACATCACGCGCATGTAGATAAGAAGGAGAATGAGCCGATCTAAGACATGTGCATAGGAACAAGGGACCCACAGAAAGCCCAAAGAGAAGGAAAATGAGTGAAGAGAGCACATGTGCTCACATGAAAATCTTCATCTTTCCCATCCCCATGTGCCCCTCTCTCTCCTCTCTATTACATACACCCGAAGATGATGATGATGATATCTATAATTATATACAGACTGTAACTTTAATGTATTGGTGATGGATGAGATGAGATGAGATCGAGATCAGATAGATAGATACTCTCAAGTAATAAGAGATAGTAAAGTGGTTCGTACAAAAGAGGATCTAATCTACTACTTGCTCATAAAGATCCACATGCATATCTATCGGGCATGGTGGCCACGTGGCACTCCTTTGGGTCCCCACTTCCAGTCCCTTCATTTTTTTTTGTCAACTCCTTTGAAAAACAAAACAAAAATACAACAGAAAGGAAAAAACATTATCAAAATCTATTTCTATTTTTAAGAATTATTTCATCCACCAATAACAAGAAAGAGAGATAATAGTTTCAAAAAAGAAAGAGAGAGAGATAAGTAAGTTATAGTATAGATATTTATAAACTAGGTTATATAATGAACTATGATACTGAATTCAAATATAAGAAAATAAGATTTGAACAAAATGTTGATTCCAGTCTTTGAAAATAGTAGTAGTTATAGTAATTAGAGGCTTAATAACGCAAAGTGAAAAAGTGAAAATACATTTTTGTTTTTCGAGGGCTGTTATCATGATTGTTTTAAATCTTTACAAGATGTTTAATATATTGTCAACGATAATAATATATAAGTATTTCAAATTTGAGATATGCGTGCAAAAGTCATACCAATTTAATACATACAGTAATATATACTATATAGATCTTTTTTTGGTCAAATACTATATAGATCTAAAATTTTATAATATTCACATATTATGATTTTTATGTATAACAGTACTCCATTATTTTTTGTTTATGAGTATTAAAATTTGTAAAATCCTTCACACACCATGAACGCAAGAAAACAAAAGAAAGTAGATGAACTGTAGATAATATGTTTCCAACGAGGGAACGAAGAGGAATTGGTTTCTCGGGATTGAGATTTACAAAAATCGGGTGCCTCTCGCATTTCACCATCTACCAAACTGACAATTACCCAATTCTAGTATCTATTTATTTATGTATTTCAATTTACATTAAATATGTTACAAAAATATAACACACTGAAAAATATATTCAATTTTCTGCTTTTTTCAGCCAGCTTTCACATTCGTCTTGGAATAATCAATTCCATGTCCTTTTGTAATTTCTCTTTTTCTTCTCAAACTTCTTTTAATGATGAAAGAAAAAACTAAATTAAATATTCACATTTAGGAGATTAAGATGTTTATTACCAGTACCACTTTTGTTGTTAACAAAGTAAAACCGAGATTGTGATGGGTTTAGGTTAAGACAAGACATGCTTTTATAGAGTTGAGAAAGGAGAAGAACAAAGAAGGGATTATTGGGTAATGGTTTGTTTAAGCCATACAAAATACAATTTTATTCAAAACAAAGTCTTCTCTATAAGGCTGGCGATATGGGCCAAACAGGTGGCCCCATCATGATGGGTGATCAATGGGACAACGCTCACAACGTTGTGGTCCCACCGCAAACGTTATTTGTCTCCTTTCTTAGCCTCATTTGGTTGCAGTGTGGGAGTGGGATAATATAATTTGAAGTATACATGTTTCTTTACTTCTATTTTACAGCAAAAGAATATAAAATTTACATTAAGAGATTCTGAAGAAAACAAACAAAAAAAAAGTTCTCAGAGATCACAAATGTCTATTATGTAGACCCACAAACTTCAATAATGATCTGAAAAGATGTTATTAAAAGATTTATGGCTAAAAATGAATCTTAAACAGTCACCACCACCTAAACTATATAAATTTAGAAGAAATAAAATGGATTAGAGCACACAACTAATCAGAAACGAATGTTACATATCAAATTATATATTATTAGTAACAGTATTAATACACGTTTTTAGTAGTTTATTCATTAATTTGTTACTACTTACTACTACTACTAATACTCTGATTTAGGTAAGTGAGGAACATGTTTAAGAAGAAGATAAGCAAACTCGATTGTGTATAAAGAAATATATATACGAATTGTTTGGTTTAAAGATTTGATCAAGTGACAATGCAGCTTTCTATAACTACTGACACTGGAAAGAACAAAGTGGTGCCTGTGAAATGGGCTCCCACTACCACATGCGTCGGCTGCACCATGAAACATCATCATTCTACAGTCCACACTGTATACATCCTCTGTAGCCAGCGGTTCTTCTAAATCAGAACCTTTTTCTGTCGATTCTATATGCCAGAATATAACATCCTTTTACTTCTGTCATAAAACAGAGAAAAAAACAAAACATGTTCTGTGTGACAGAGGATGTTCTGTGTGATAAAAGCCATGATTGTTATCTATGTTGATGGCTACGTATGGTGCGTATCTATTACATTGAGATATATGTCTTGCCTGCTTCTCAGATTCCATGTTTGTTCTCCTCTCTTGTTGCTTTCCCATGGAGATGAGTGTTGCTGCAGAATGTTGTGGAAATGGGAGAGTTGTGCTGCGATGAATGATACTCTCTCCTCATATAGAAGCTGAAACTTGTAAAAATGAGGCGATTAGTCAATATCAAAAGTTTGTAAGTAACCTCTTCAGCAGTTGGATTGTCTTTTGGATCAACAGCAAGAAGCCTTGTCAACAACTTCAAAGACAGTATGGGTGGCTTTTTCCTCATGCTTGTTATGTACACCTCCCTGCCTTCTCATTCCTTACCTGTATAATGTTTCCGCCTCCCTAAGGATACTTGCTCCCGCCTAAGAAGTGCTATGATTGAATTTTGGTGGAGCAGTGGTAATAATAGGAAGAAGATTGCTTGGCAAAAGCTTTGCAAATCAAAAGATCAAGGTGGGGTGAGTTTTAAGGATTTGGAGAAGTTTAATCAAGCTCTTTTGGTTAAGCAAGCTGATAGAGTCATGAAGAAACCTGATTCTCTACTAGCACAAGTACTATTGAAGCAACGTTATATCAAAAATTCCACTTTCTTAGAAAACGGTTTAGGAGCAAGACCCTCCTTTGCCTGGGGGAGCATCATTCATGGACATGAGTTACTTCAACAGGAGTTGATGACGAAGATTGGTAATTGCATGCAAGTTAATACAAGCTTTTTTGCTAGGAGTTAATACTAGTTTATTAAGGAAGCGATGATCTAATAAAAATGTTTTATTTCATTGAACAGAATACATAAATCTGATATTATGAGCAACAGCAACGCCCATTTATACAATTTCCATCACTATAACGTTTGTAGAGACAGTCATGGAAGCATTCGTAAGTTCCGTAACGTGGTGAACAAGGTATAAAGCAAATGTATACATCAGATGTCGTTGCCTCCACGCCTGAAACACATGTTCAACTTATGTTAAGGGAAATCAAATATGCAATAAATGTATTAAAAAAAATGTGGGAATTGGGAAACCAAATGTTTAGTTGAGAATATAATATGATGTACGAAGAGATACTCTTGTAATTTTAAAGGAAGTAGACTAAAACGTACACATATGCATCTAAATCGGTTTACAATTTTTTTTTTCACAAAAATTATATATGTAATACAACACTTATATTTAGAATGACCAAAAATATTATACAACTAAAATATACCCGATGAAGCCACTACGTTGGAATTGGACAATGGATTTGCCAATATCACTACAAGAAAAAAAAACAGATAAGTTTTTGTGGTATTCATGATTTCCTTCTTACTGGTAGTTCTGCTGTTAAAAAAGAAGAAGAAGTCTCTTTCAAAAAAAAAAAGAAAGAAAGAAAGAAAAAACAGTCTACACTGTTCTAAATCTTCAAGAAAGGCTTTATTTATATGACTATTTGCCGAGACACGTTTTAATTTTCATTATTTTTATCATTTATGGTAATCAAATATTTTGCTTATAATTATTTTTATGGTAATGAAATATACTATTGGCATGTATGGCATGATTCTTTTGCTTATAATTACGTGTAGTCAAAGATTTGGTTATTAGAAGACTGATTCATGAAGTTTTGATGGATTTGATGAGTACTATTTTGTATATTTTGAACTAGTAGGAAATTAGAATAAGGGAGAAGCCGTTTGTGGAAGAGAATTTTTCCATTAAGTTATAAAGAATCTTGCATTATTTAATATCAGTTTATCAGATTAAATGCAAGTTTTCTTTGCAGAATCAAAAGATGCTAGAATTTATTTATTTTTGTGACTGTCACACATAGCAAATCAATAAAAATAACAAAATGTTTATTTTTTTCTTAACTCGTCACATTGAATCTTTGACTAACTGCAAAACAATTAGTGAAAACTGATATGTAGTTGTACTGAAATTCTTTTATGTAAGAGAAATTTACACCCAAAGACATATTTTATGTTTTTAATTACCTTGACGACACATGCTACATATGCCATCACTTTCTTGTTTAAATGTCTATTATATCTTCTATTTTCTAGTTAAAAGTTAATAATGGGAAATGATAATTTTAACCCAAATAATTTCAATTGTGTCTTATATAATTGTAATTCAAATAGAGCTTGACGTGCACAAGTGTTTGTTTAATAGCATAGATATATAAAAAAAATTCATAATACAATAATGTAAAGGTTGCACAAACATATATTTGTATATGCATTTGTTCGATTTTATTGATAGATAGACGATATTTAATTGTTTACAGTTTATTGTTTGTTCATATTGCAGTGGGATATAAAACCAATCAAAATAATATGTTAATAACATATTCATCAATTAATAAATTTTTACTATAATAATCATTTTGATGTATTTATTTACAAATTAATAAATTTAAATTTATAAAATAAAATAAAATATTTTATGTCAAATAAAATATAGTTTTTTAGTAAAATATATATATATATATATCTAAATTTTTATATGCCAAATAAATTCTATTTCTTTCCTTTATTTCTGAGGAGAATATTAGAAACTGAAATTTATTTATTGTATTCTTATAATTCAAACATATGTGTGAATTATATTAATCATAAAATTATTTAATATATATATATATTGTTTTAAAATGACTTTATATGTTTTAATAAAATATTTATAGTTTATATTTTTATATGAAAATTAAATAATAATATATATGATATCGCATTTAGTGTTTGTATGTCACATTTTAAATAACTTTTTGATTTTATTGTAAAATTTGGTTAAAAATTAGTACTCAAAAGTTTGATTCGATTTTTTTTTTTTTTTTTAAATGATTTATGATTAATCAATTAATAGTTGTTAATTCAGTGATATAAATTGTAATTATTAAAAGAAAAATAAGTATTTTTAAAAAATACTTCAATTTTAATAGATTAGATTTACTATCCAACTCATTACCAATAATACTTAAAACTACTCGATTTGGTTGACATTTTTTATTTTTTTGTTTTGATTTTTCTAGTGTCTTCATTTGATTATTTTCTTCTCTTTCGTTAATGATCACTAGAAAGTATGGATCTTTCATAAACCATCTTCTGAAGCAGAGACAAGCTGAAGCTAATAGGTAGAGAGCTAATGAAGCATCAAGACAAATGCAAAGTTCTGAACAAAGAGATTTTTTAAAAACTCGCTCTACAACCCTTCTTGTCATGCGATGTTGTTTGATACTTGTAACGTTTTCAACTCACAAACAGAACTCGAACTGCCCAACAACGGCAACAATAAAGACAAACAAAGATAAACTGAAACACACACACATAAAATCGAATAAAGGTAAGATTTTTTACAAGAATTAAGAAGAAAAAGAATGTCAGATTATCAACCGCATTGGCCCCACCGAGCACAGCTCCAAATCGTTTGAAAGTACACTGAATTCAAGGAACTTCCACTTCTTTTGGCGTCTTTGAAATAATTCTAGCAAATGCAAATGATAAAACATTTTTCTATTACACCGAAAGCTTCTTAGATTTGTATTTTATTATTGTTACACATATATCAACATTCATTGACCTCTAAAAAACTCACTTACTAGACATGGCATGGTTAATAACCATAATGTCGAAAATCAAACTGAAACCAACAATTAAGCATCTTTTTCATTTTACAATTTGTGATTAATATATTGAATAAAATCTGATTTTAGTAATTTGTAATGTCAATACATATTACATAATATTTGTAAATTTGAATTCACTATGTTAAGTATCCATCTTGTAGTGTTGGAAATAACGCAAGGAAACTATAAATCATGTAACATATTTTAAATATTTTGTTGGTATGAGTAAAGACAACATTTGGTGTATCAACTTTGTTATTTTTTAATTAACCTGGCAGTTTTGTCATCCTCGTTATAGACGTGGCAAAACTGCAACTCTATCCTTTTTCAGTTGATCTCATCAACATGAATGTGCTTACATACTATTTTATATTCTTATATTTTATATATTTATTAAGCCGCACAAGCTAAATAAAAGATTCGCTCAGTCGTCACGTGAATTAGATATTCGGTAATTAATCAAAAGATTAAATGTGACGTTGAGAGTCATTATTAGACTAAGTAGGTGGTTTAACATTTGAAAACAAATATCTTGTAAGTACATTACGTTCGGAAGTAACGTGGGGTCAAATATCAGCAGAGAATTCAGCTGAAGGGACACGTTCAGACACTAAACTTCCTGTCTTTGTGTGCGTGTAATAATATGTCATGGCCCCATTGGTTCAGATGTCTTTGTGTACGTGTAATAATATGGCATGGCACCATTGGTTCTCTGATTCTAGAATTTGTTGCTCTTCTAGGTTAAATAGCCATGCCACTCTCCCCTTTTCTTCGATGATCACACAAACGCAATTCCCATTTATATAATAGTTTCATAACAATATTTTTGTCAACAGTCTTTTCTTTTTATTAACTTATATTTCCAACAGTTATATTTAATATTCACCACTGAATTATTTACAGTATTTAGTTTACAGATCTTTTTTTGACGAGCAGTGCCTTTTTCCACATAGTATTATGACTACTAACTAGTATTCTTGAAAACATTTAAAAATTTCTTGCTTTATGTATTTGTGAAGATGATATTTTTTAAAAAGAATCAGAGAACTTTGAAGGTATGTAATATAATATTTGTGAAAATGAAATAATATGCATCCGGAGCTTTTTTCAAAATAGAATATTGCTTGTCTCTTTCATTTTTTTTTTTTTGATTGACCATCTCCTGGACCCTACTTCTTTCTCCCTTTTTCTTTGTCACTACATTTTCAAGATTCAATATCATAACTTCTTTTCCTCATTTATCCCATTTTCCACCTGTTTTCCACTTTTTCTCTAAACATTAATATGAAAGAAATTTTCTCTTGAAAATGAGTATTTTTTGACTAAAAATGAAAATGAGTATTGATAAATTTACTAATTTAAAGAAAATTCGCTGAATTATCTTTAGATTTTATGGACAAAGTTTACTCATTGTGATGGATGAAGCTATGAAAAATCACTTTGACAAGTTAGGGAACCAGTTTTTGTCGACAAACTTAGTTCCTGGTTAATTTCAATATTTTATTCTTGTTCAAGTGTATATCAGATGCAAGAATTTAGTTTTAGTAAAACATGTTATATCATATCCTGGATTTAATGCAATCTGTGATTTATTGTATAAAAAAAATTACATAGTGAGAAATTTTTTAATCAATCTTTCAAAATAACTAATTTATATTTAAAAAAAAAACTTAAAGCTTTAGGGTGCAAAAATTTAATTAATCTTTCAAAATAATTAGTTTATATTCCAAAATCAAATTAAACTTTCAAAAAGGTAATAGTGAGCTCATGATGGGAAACGATTAGATGTTTACTTAAACGTCGAGCATAAAATTTGAATCTAACATTTTTTAGAAAATGTTATATTGTATACCAAATTTGGTGTTATTTGTTTGGAAATTTTTAATTTGTATCGTCAATCAAATAAACGACCGAATTAGTTACAAAACATTAAAAAAAAAATTGTATCTAACATTAATTTGTCTATACGTTGGTTCACAAAGTTTGACCATACACTATTTTGGGGAAGTTAGTATTTACTACTATTAATTTTAAAAGAATTGGCTCTCACATGATTAAAATCCCACACCATCTGAAAAATAATTGAGAGACAGGGTCTAGGTTTTCATTTTCGAAACGTTCCAAAGTTCTGAAAAGAATGTATTTTTCTATTTATAACCTATGTGTGGATATAAAATATCATAACGTCACAATTTTCGAAAAACATTCTTGTTTTTTTTTTTTTTGAGAATTTAACATTCTTGTTTTGACGATAAAGTGATTCACGGGATGTCTTATTATGCCTTCTTCGCATGGCGAAATAAGAAATCGTGCGAAGAATTATATACAAAATGCTTTTGCCCTAATTGGACAAAAACTTTTTTTTGTGCAGCAATTGGAATGAAACTAAAACTAGAAAAAGAGAGCTAGGGAGAGAGAGATTTCATCTCTGCTTAGTGTTTAAAAAGAGATAAGAGTACACAGATCTAGAGGGAGAGTGGAGTAAGATATAGTCGTGAGCGCAAGAGACCGAGCAAAGGGATCAGGGAGAGTAAAGAGGTCTCAGCTTTATCTTCTATTCCAGTGTTTGGTGTTCAATGTAAATCTTTGCTTATCTATTTTATATGATATTACCGGAAACATTTTGTTATATTTTATATGGAGGTGATCTTTGACTGTCTTAAGACTTTTGTATGTTCTTGAAGGTGTTTGGCTTTGGTATGTTCTTGAAGATGTTTGGTATGAGATCTATAATTGTGATTCTTGCGGTCATGACACTCGGTCTTGGATCCCCAACCAAGGTGATACTTATTTTTATAGTAATCGTTTTGTTTGTTCTTTCATATCAAATCAAAGCTATACTAACATATAGATGTTTATTTTTTTCTTTTTTTACAGACTTCGGATCAAAAAGATATCGAATGTGTAGACATACATAAACAAGTGGCATTTAGTCACGAACTTTTACAAAATCACAAACTACAGGTTTATATATATATATATATATTTGTTTGATAAGTTCTTCTACATTTATAATTTTATGGTCAATAGTTTTTTTTTTTTATAACAGAAAACGCCATCAGAATTTCCAAAATCGTTCCAAGTAAAGAAGAAAAGCTCGTGGAAAACCTTTGAAACATACGTGAGCATGGCAAACTGTTCCGTAGGAACCATACCCATATGGAAGCAAAACGAGTCGTCGACCAACGAGCCCATACGGAAGGCCAACCAAGTAACTGGTTTATCTACGGATCAGTCGTCACATGAGGTTATAATTGACATTTTTTAAAAAGGACTTGAGTTTTGACTAAATATTTCATTATTGTAGTAGTTTATATAAATCAATAAATCGTTTTTTATATACACAAAATACATTCGTTTTTTGAGCCTTTCTTGATAAATAATAATTAACACTTTAAGCCCTTTGTTGTAAAGAAAACTAGAGTTTTAGAATCGCATGGGCTTATTTGGTCACTTGGCTAGAATCGGTTAGTATCATGTGAGTATATGAAATTTCAATACTGTGATGGATTAGTCTATGGTTATAATCAGTTAGCTTTCATACATAATGAATAATATTAATCCAATTATTGTAAATGCTATTTTGCCTTTAATGACATACGTGTGTTTTGCAATACAATGTGTTAAACGCTATATCTTTGATTTTTGGTGTGATTGTTTAAAAGCATATCTATTTTGCGAGCATCATAAACAATACATTTATCATTTGCTTGAGTAATGAACTAATATTGATATTCTTATTTAAAAATAACAGCATGCAGTCGGAATCACGAACATCCCACCAATGTATGGAGCAACGGCAAGAGTAAGCGTGTGGGATCCAACCGTGGAGCAAGGAGATGAGTTCAGCTTATCCCAAATTTGGATTACATCGGGAAGCTACAAGAAGAACATTCTTAATACAATCGAAGTAGGATGGCAGGTACTTAAAAATATTGTATTTTCAATAATCTATATATATATATATAAGTAGTCAACATATATAATGATTAATATAATTTAAACTCTCTAAATTTTTCATTTTAGGTTTCACCAAATATGAACCAGGACAATAAACCAAGACTCTTCATTTATTGGACAGTAAGTATGGTTATAAGAAATTTGATTGCCAATTTTATTTTATTTTATTCATATATAAGAGTTTTGATGCATTACAAAGTACGTAATTTAAAACCGTGCACGATATAATATCCATTTGATTTAGTTCAAATTTTAAATATCAGTAATTGAAAAGTACAAAGCATGATTTTGATAAGTTTACTAATAACAAAAATATTTATTCAGAGTGACACATATAATGCAACTGGATGTTATAATCTTCTATGTCCGGGCTTCATCCAAACGAGCAACAACATCATAATTGGAGGTGCCATTGCTCCTCTCTCTGAATATGGGGGCAAACAATTTGAGATCACCATTTCCGTATGGAAGGTTCGTTCGTTTGTTTATTTTTTATTTAACATATTTTATTCTTTTCATATAAATAAATTAAAAGTTGCATTTAACAAATAAATAAATATGTAGGATAGAAAGAGTGGAAACTGGTGGTTGAGTCTAGGATCCAACCATTCATTGGTTGGATATTGGCCCTCTGAGATTTTTGCAAATTTGACTTACGCGGAGGAGGTGCAGTGGGGTGGTGAAGTCGTAGATTCACATAGCTTTGGCCGACAGACGACGACATGTATGGGCTCTGGGCATTTACCAGATGAAGGCTTTGGAAAAGCTAGTTACTTCCGCAACATAGAGATCATCGACAAGAACAACATTCTCCAGCCAGCTCAAAATGTAGAACTAAAAGCAACCACGCCAGAATTTTACGACATCAAAAAACTGTCTAGCGATGATGATTGGGGTACTTACCTGTTCTACGGAGGTCCAGGTTTTACTCGTGTGCATTCGGGTGCATTTTCTCTAGCACCGAGTCTCCATTTCTTATGTATTAGTTTTATTTTATTTTTTATCATTTAGATTATTTCCATATCCTATTTTCGATTTAACACTGAGTTATAAGTTAATTGTAATAGATTTTAGATTTTAGATGTATATTTGACTTTGACCTCAGATAGGAAACCAAATGTTTAGTTGAGAGTAGAAGGACAACATTAACTGTAGTTGCTTACATGAGTTTTTCTAACAAAATATAGTTAAAAATAAAAAAGCAAGAAAAAGAAAGTCACAAAAATGTCCAGTCGTCCTTTAACAAGAACCTCTTCAAACAATTTAGTCATATTATCTTTTCATATGTCACTCTTTCATTGACATAGCTATTTAAACATAATTAAAAATTAACTATAAACAGATTACAATAATAAATAATAATATAACAAAGTTAAGAAACTGTGGAAGAGTATTCAACCGATAACCATGCTCTAATGTGATGTATTGATGTGGGAAAATCACACTCTTGTAATTATTATTTTGACTATTTAATATCATTCCATTTATCAGATTAAATGCAAGATTTCTTTGCAGAATCAAAGGTGTTTGAAAAATATACTAAAATGGGCAATTTTGTGAGTAACTGTCGTACATAGCAAATCAATAATAAATTACACAATTGATTTTTCAGAACTTATCACTTTTACTAACTGCAAAACCATAAGTGGAAAATGATATGTAGTTTGACTGAAATTTATTCTGTATCATTGCTAATTTGGCAAAAAGCAATACCGTTCATGTAAAAAATTGTGTCAAAATTCATATATAATTTTGAAAAGCAAAAAATGCCGTTGAACTATTTATATGTTCAAATAAAATTATATATATATATATATATTATATTTATATGGTCAAATAACAAGTTCAACTGTTTGAATCAGAATTTTAAAATTCAAACTGGATACCAATTAGGAAAAGAAATACAATAAAGTGTAAACATGATAAATGAGAAAACCATCCTATGAACCTACAAAATATCAAAATCTTTGGTAGTCTTCCATATATCCATCTCGTTTCGAGTCTTTCGACCAGCTAAAACAAACATTTCACACAAGCTCAATGTATGTATATTAATACTAAAGTTCAAGAAATGTATTTTAATACTTATATGGAAATATGCAGTGAAAAACACTGCGCTAATGTAATTGCTATTAAAGTTTTTATGCAATTAAAATTTTATTTTTTTCCTTCTTTTGAACGTTTTTAAAGAGCACATTTTAAGGTTAAGAAAATCAAACTCATAAAATTATTAATTAACATTTTATGAAATTTTCATCGGTTATATTTGTCTAACTCAATTCTAAAATTTTGATCAACTCGAAATCCGTTATAAAATGTATACAAGAAACATTGGACCCTTGGCCAAGTTGTTTCCGACACTTTAGATTTTTTCTTTTTCCCAACACATAGATAAGTTGTCCGAAAGGGCCATATCTAGTTGAGTTCATGGTTTCCGGATCCAGAGGTCCATTAGACTATACGTGTGGTACATAACTTACATTGCTTGCAATTTCCACCACACCAGATCAGAGCATGCCATTGTTATATATATATTTATGTGACTGAAAAAACAAGTATATGGCTGAAATGTTTAATTTAGTAAATTTCAGATCAGAGCATGCCATTGTAAACAGTATATGGCTATTATTATAATATTGTCTTTATATCATCTTCTTATTAATGTTTAATTTAGTAAATTTTATTGTTTGTCATTTGCATCACACAAGTTATTAGTTTGGATATAAATCACAACGTCAAGAAAAACAACAACAGTTATGGAAGCGTAAAAATAATAAAAATGCTTTATTTTAATAAACATAATACATAAATCTGATATTAGTAAAGCATAACTCAACCGCTCAAATTGCCAATTTTCTAGAAACGTAAAGCTCTTATCATTTTGTGCAACAACAACGCCCATTAACACAATTTCCATCTTTAAAATCTTCGAGGAAACAGTCATGGAAGCATTCAAAGGTTCCGTACCTGGGTGAACACGGAAAATTGCACACTTTCGTTGCTTCAACCACTGCAACACATTTACAACTTATGTTAAAAGAAATCATATGAAATATGTGGGATAAAGGACACAAAATAAATAGTTTTTTTTTAGTAAAAAACTAAATCTATAGTTGAGAATATGATGTGATGTAGGAAGAACATACTCTTGCAATTCAATATTTCCGCCTAACCATCTTATTAAGTTCGAAACAACTAATGCTATATAAGCTTCAAAAGAAAAGAAAAAACTAATGCTAAAGGAGATATTATACATATACACAGTTACACACATGTAAATCGAAACCGGTTTTACAATTTTTTTTTTTTGTAAAAATTATATATGTTACACTTATTTTTAGAATGACCAAAAATATTATACAACTAGAACATACCAGATGAAGCCAAAACATCTGAATTGGACGATGACTTAGCACATATCATCACAAGAAAAAACATCACATAAATTTTCGTGATATTCATGTTTTCTTCAATAATGTTAATTATGTTGGAAAATAACGTCCTTTTCATACAAAAAAAGACAGAAAGAAAAAGGGACTACACTGTTTTAAATCTTTACGAAAAGCTTTATTTATATTACTCTATCATGGAAAGTTAATACATATAGTCAAAGATTTTGTTGGTACTCATTTAAGTAAAATATTGTTGAAGATTTTGAACAATGGGACACTAGAATTATGGACAGTAAGCCGTTTCTTGGAGAGAAATTTCCTTTACATATATATAAAAAAATCCATTAAATAAGTAGAAAGAATCTTACATTTTATATCATTCAATTTATCAGATTAAATGGAAGCTTTCTTTGGAGGACCAAAGGTGTTTGAATACTAATATGGGGGGTTTTCTTTTTAGTGTGTGTGTGTATATGACTGTCGTACATAGCAAATCAATGAAAAATAAAATAGAGTTTTAGTGATGATATGTAGTTTGACTGAAATTTATTATGTATTATTGATTATAAGTTTGAGAAAAAAGAAAAGAATTTGTGTTGAAATTCAGAAGTATTTTAAAAGCGTAAATGCCATTTAAATATTTATATGCTCAAATAACAACTTTATATCTATATCTATTTATATGTTCAAATAAAAATTCAACAGTTAAGTCAGTATTTTTACATGATTGGTCGAAGTCGAACAGTAACAAATGGGATTAATATTTTTAGAGATAATATATATATATATATATATATATAAATTGAACAATATAAAAATGAAAAAGATAAACACACATAATTAGAAAGGAACTTCCGTATACATACTCCTCTATTTCATAAAAAAATATCAATTTCTTGTTATACAAGTTTGTTATTTTCTAATTTTAATGTAATTTATACATACTTTAAATTTAATATTAATTATAAAAATATATTAATTTTATTTATCTCAAACACTGATTACTTAAATATATGTGATTAATAATAACTTAAACACATTTAAATTATTTCTTTAATATGAAAATGTCAAAACTCTTTGTGAGGTGGAATGAGTGATAACTATTCCATCTGATTATTTTTTTTTAAAAAACATGCAACACTTTCCTTGTTACAAAAGGAAGGTTATTTTAAAATATTTCTTATTAAAATTAATATGAATCAAAAGTAATAAATATTTCTTTTCATTTTTTTTTATTTTTGTTCTTACTTATTTTTTTTCTACTCATTTCTGTTTCTATTTTAATGATCACCTATTAAGCTTTTGATAAGTTGTCCGAAAAGGCCACATAAAGTTGAGTTCGTGGTTCTCGGATCGAGAGATCCATTAGACTATACGTGTGGTACATAACTTCCATTGCTTGCAATTGCCACCACACCAGATCAGAGCATGCCATTGTTATATATTCCTTCCGTTTTATAATAAATACCGTTTTAATTTTTTGCACACAAATTAAGAAAACATTTAATTTTTGCATATTTTCTATATAAAAACATCATTACCTATACACCTAACAATATTTTAACCAATAAAAAATTAAACTGAAAAATAAAATTAATAAATTATGCATTGAAATACTAAAACAACACTTATTTGGTAACAAAATTTTTCTCTAAAACGACATTTAATATGAAAAGGAGGGAGTATTAACTTTAATGTATATTTATGTGGCTGAAAAATAAGTAAATGATACTCCCTCCGTTTCACAAAGAATGTCACTTAGACACATTTTTCACATATTAAGAAAACGATTAAAATGCATTTATGATTGTATTAATTACACCTATTTGACCAATAGTATTTGAGATAAATAAATTTATTTAAAAAATCAATACATTTGTCATTAATATTAAACTATAAATTACATTGAAGTTTTAAAATAATATTCTTTGTGTAACAAGAAAAAAATGGTAAAATGACACTCTTTATGAAAGAGAGGAAGTAGATGTCTATTTTTTTGTATGGCTATTATTATAATATTGTCCTTATACCATCTTTATTAATGTTTAATTTAGTAAATTTTTATCGTTTGTCATTTGCATCGCACAAGTTATTAGTTTGGATATAAATCACAATCGTCAAGAAAAACTACAACAGTTATGGAAGGCGAAAGAACAATAAAATGCTTTATTTTATTGAACATAATACATAAATCTGATATTAGTAAAGCAAACTCAACCGCTCAAATTGCTAGTTTTCTAGAAACGTAAAACTCTTATCTTTTTGTGCAACAACAACGCCCATTAATACAATTTCCATCGTTGAAACCGTCGTGCAAACAGTCATGAAAGCATTCATAGGTTCCGTACCTTGGTGAACATGGAAAATCGCACACTTTCGTTGCTTCAACCACTGCAACACATGTACATCTTATGTTAAACGAAATCAATTATATTAAAATGACACTAAATCAAATTTTTTTTTTTT
>MU105904.1:0-10232 GCA_012274485.2 Sinapis alba | reverse complement strand
TATTAGACACAAGCCCAAAAGGAAATGTCAAGCCTCTTATGTCTCAAGCCCATGAATATTAGGGTTCATAGCAAGATAGCTTTGGTATAAAATATGTGTAATGACTTGTGTTCAAGTTAACCTTTTTGGCTGCCATTGAAGCAGCCTCTCCTCTCATCTTTATGAATCACTAGAACTCTTTGAATCTCTTGAAGACAACCTACAAGTTCTTACCTTTCTTTATCTTTCTTGCACAATAAAGCTTATTGAGCTATTTCTTATTTATGTTTTCAATAAGCTCTTTGAGCATCCAATCTCTATTGATTGAGATTGTTATCAAGGTTCCGTACCTTGGTGAACATGGAAAATCGCACACTTTCGTTGCTTCAACCACTGCAACACATGTACATCTTATGTTAAACGAAATCAATTATATTAAAATGACACTAAATCAAATTTTTTTTTTTTTGGTAGAAAACTAAATCTATAGTTGAGAATATGATGTGATGTAGGAAGAACATACTCTTGCAATTCGATACTTCCGCCTAACCATCGTATTAAGTTCAAACAACTAATGCTAAATAAGCTTCAAAAGAAAAAGAAAAAAACTAATGCTAAAGGAGATATAATACATATACACACATGTGCATCGAAACCGGTTTTACAATTTTATTATTTTTGTAAAAATTATATATAAACTTACACTTATTTTTAGAATGACCAAAAATATTATACAACTAGAACATACCAGATGAAGCCAAGACATCTGAATTGGACGATGACTTAGCACATATCATCACAAGAAAAAACATCACATAAATTTTCGTGATATTCATGTTTTCTTCAATAATGTTAATTATGTTGGAAAAGAACGTCCCTTTCATACAAAAAAGCAGAAAGAAAAAGGGACTACACTGTTTTAAATCTTTACGAAAAGCTTTATTTATATCACTCTATCATGGAAAGTTAATACATATAGTCAAAGATTTTGTTGGTACTCATTTAAGTAAAATGTTGTTGAAGATTTTGAACAATGGGAAACTAGAATTATGGACAGTAAGCCGTTTCTAGGAGAGAAATTTTCATTAAATATATAGATAATTTTTTTATTAAATAAGTAGAAAGAATCTTACATTTAATATCATTCAATTTATCAGATTAAAATGGAAGCTTTCTTTGCAGGACCAATTGACCAAAGGTGTTTGAATACTAATATGGGGGGTTTTCTTTTTAGTGTTTGTGTATATAACAGTCGTACATAGCAAATCAATGAAGAATAAAACAGAGTTTTAGTGAGGATATATAGTTTGACTGAAATTTATTATGTATTATTGATTATAGGTTTGAGAAAAAAGAAAATCATTTGTGTTGAAATTCAGAAGTATTTTAAAAGCGTGAATACCATTTAAATAATTATATGCTCAAATAACAACTTTGTATTTATATCTATTTATATGTTCAAATAAAAATCCAACAGTTAAGTTAGTATTTTGACATGATTGGTCGAAGTCGAAACGTCTAACAAATGGGATTAATATTTTCAGAGATAATACATGTATATATATATATATAAGGATTGAACAATATAAAACTGAAAAAGATAAACACACATAATTAGAAATACATACTCCTCTATTTCATAAAAATATCATTTTCTTGTTATACAAATTTCTTATTTTCTAATTTTAACATAATTGATGTATATTTTAAATTTAATATTAATTTTATTTATCTCAAATACTAATTAGTTTAATATATGTGATTTATAATAACTTAAACATTTTTAAATCATTTCTTTGATATGAAAATGTTAAAACTCTTTGTGAAGTGGAATGAGTGATAACTACTCCATCTCTTTAATTTAAAGAAAAACATTCAACACTTTTCCTTGTTACAAAAAAGGTTATTTTAAAATTTTATATTTATTTTCAATTAGATATTAATTACAAACTACATTGATCTTATAATTAATTTTGTTTATCTCAAATATTATTAGTTAAATAAATATAATTAATAAAAATATATATGTGTTTTCTTAAACAGTGTAAAATGGTCATATAAGAAAAGAGAAAATATCATATAAGAAAAAATAATAAAGATGGATAATTTTTTTTTATAAATACAGTGAAAACATAATAAGAGCTAGAAAACCGCTCTAATAGACTACAGTAAATCAAGATTTTTATTTGTAAGCAATAACTTGAGGTAGTAGGAATCCACATTACACAAATAGAAAGAGTATGTGCCACCGATTATAGTCTCGCCGACTTTTAATTGATGAACCTATTTTCTTAAATTATGTTATATACCCTTCTTTGGAAGTATTCCCTACCAAATATCGTGTCCGTGCTTTCTTTTTGTAATCCAAAGATTTGTTATTTTGTTTTTAAGAAATTAGATTTTGATCTGCGATAACAAAATGTAAAATTATTTTTGACACAACCCAAATTTATATGATATAAATTTATATTTTGATTGTATTTCTACATTTAAATATTACACATGAAGTATTATATTTAGTGTTCTGAAGTTTGACTTGAATCCGTGGTCAAATCGGCAAAACCGGTGATCATATATGTAATTTGATTTGATTTTCAAGAAAACTTATTATTTAAACAATACTCTCTCTGCTTTTTATGATTTTACACATAAATTATAAAAAACATTAAATTTTTTACATTTTCTAAACAAAAACATCATCAATTATCCATATTCCCACAATTTAACCAATTATAAAATAGAATGTATAAATATCATTGATTATTAAACATTAAATGTTAGCTAATTTTACATCAAAAATTAAAAACATCATATAATTTAGAACAAAATATTTTTTTTCAAAAACGTCATATATAAAAAAATAAAGGAAGTAATAGTTTGGTTATAAAATATAATTGTCAATAGAAATAACTGAGGTTATGTAAGCGATGATATAATAAAATAAGTTTTATTTCATTGAACGGTTTACATAAATCTGCTACTAGAAAAGCATTACTTTTTGATATAAAAAAGCATAACTCAAACGCTTAAATTGCCAGTTTACTAGAAAGGTGACGACTTTTTATCATATTATGTGCAGCAACAAAGTCCATTATACTCACAATTTCCATCATCATAATCTTTGCTTAGACAGTCATCGTAGCATTGGTCATATCCGTAAGTTCGTGTACAACGTTTATAGCAAATGTGAATCTGAGATGGCGTTGCCTTGCCGCCTGCAACACATGTTCAAGTTATGTTAAATGAAATCAAATATGAAATAAATGTATTCAATTTTTTTTTTGTGGGAAATGGGAAACCAAATGTTTAGTTGAGAATATAATATTATGTACAAAGACTAGCATACTCTTGTAATTCTAAAGGAAATATACTTCTTCTTTTTCTTTTTGACTAAAGGAAATATACTTAAACGTACACATATGCATCTAAGTCGGTTTTAAAATTTTGTTTTTTCCCTAAAAACTATATGTAAATCAACACTTATCTTTAGAATGACTAAAATATGATAAAACTCAATACGGCGAAACCCTGGTTCGACTCTCACTAGTCATCCAGACTGTTTTAAATGACAAAAATACGTGGAGTGCCGTGGACCTCGTAGGATTAGTCGGTTGACTTTGATCGCCGAATCTCCACGGTTATCAAAAAAAAAATGATAAAACGAAAACATACCCGATGAAGCCAGTACGGTGGAATTGGACAATGGATTTGCCAACATCACTACAAAAAAAAAAAAATCAGACAAGTTTTTGTGGTATTCATGATTTATTCCTTACTGTTTATTTCTGTTGTAAAACTTCCAAAAACGAAACATTCAGAAAACTATTCTTAAAAATGATCAAAAGATAGATGAACAATTTATAACATACCCCGTGAGGCTAAAACGTTGGAGTTGAACAACGACGACGTTGCTAATATCACTACAAGAAAAAACATCACAAAAGGTTGTCCGATATTCATTATTTTCTCTCTGTCAATTTTGTTGTGGAAAAAAAAGAAGTCGAAATTCTTTATTTATATGACCCTTGGTCAAAAGTAGTCTTAAATTTCTACACATTTTATTTATTAAGATCTATGTTCAAAAAAAAAAAAGCTAAGAAAATCTTAGAATTCTACACATGTCAAAAAGAAAAATCAGGAATCTAAGAGAGATTTCCATTTTTAATCAGATAGACAATATATTACAATTACTATAATAATACAAATTAGCCATTTGTATCTTTGACTAAAATATTATAGTTACTACAATTTAATGCAAAAGTTAATGTTAGAAAAAATTAGATCATGACTAGATATGCATGCATTAATATTTGGTATTAGTGGAGAACATTTACTTGGGATCAATCATAAAAACACTGTAATACTTTTTTAAAAAATATATTAAATTAGAGGATTATGCTCAAGTTCATTAACAATTACTAGTCACTTCCATAAAAAGTTTAAGACTTTAAATTTCAACAATATACGAATTTATTAATAAATATTGTAGACTAATAGAAAAATGTGCAAATAAAACTATCAAAATGATACTTTATTAGACGGTGAAATGTACTAAATTCAAAATTATAACTTTTATGAGATAAATAAAAAATGGTTGGGTGTAGATTTTTGTAATAATTTTATTAAGTTAATGTTAAAACAAAATTAGAAAGAAAGATAAATCTAACTTTGGGCCCATGGTAGAGATTAAGGCCCAAAATGTGGTAACACACGTGTGTTGATATATACACGTGTTTGTTTGTTTGTTCTCGCCTTCGTCTTCGTCTTCTCCACCTCGACTGCCACGTAGCTGCTATCTCTCCGTCTCTGATTCAACTTGAATCGGTGCAGAAACACACGTAGGGGCAAGTTCTCAGCGAATTGAGCTGCGTTTGCTTCGAGTATATGCTTCCTAAGTTCTCTTCCTGTCTCTCTATTTGCTTTCAATTCTCTGTATGGCAATCCTGATTCTGAGATCTCTTGCAGAAAGTATGAAACTTGATTGAAGTTATGAATGCGAATCACACCCTCTGGACGGATGGTCTTATATGCGCCTTCGAGTTTCATCAAGGTCGTCGTAAGACAATTAAGTACGACACAAGAAGCCTTCTTCAGGGAAGAGATTCCCTTTATACATTAACGTAGATAAAGTTACTAACTTTACCAGTTTTTTTTTTTGTTGACTCTCTTAACTAACTGTGAACAGTGTTGTTGTTGTTTTGATAGCAAGAAACATGAATGTAAAGGAGAAGAGGAAGAAGGATCCTCGAGGAGTTATTGGCGACCAATTGGTTGGGATAGACTCTCTGAGCTTGTTCAGACTGTGAAAGTTGAGGGTGAGTGGTCAGTGCAGAATGTTGATGAGGATGAAGCCACGGTTGCTGAGCTGGCTGCTCCTTACTGGGAAAGACCACTTGCGGGTCCAACGTGGTGGTGTCACGTGGATGCTAGCCATCAAGGTGTTGCCTCGTGGCTGCGTAATGCGCAGTGGTTACATCCGGCTGTTAGCGTTGCACTAAGGGACGAAAGCAAGTTGATAAGTGAACGGATGAAACACATTTTCTATGAGGTACAAAACATCTGAATATGTTGCTTTGTTATGTGGATTGTAGCTGAAGTAGATCAATTTTTAATAGGTTCCCGTAAGAGTTGCTGGTGGGCTGTTGTTTGAGCTGTTGGGACAATCAGCAGGTGATCCTTTTATCGAAGAAGATGACATTCCCATTGTCTTAAGGTCATGGCAGTCCCAGAATTTTGTAGTGACTGCATTGCACGTTAAAGGGTTTGCTTCGAACATTAGTGTGTTAGGTATTACAGAAGTCCAGGTTCGTTCTTCTCATCTAATATCGTTTCTTCTAGGTCTCTTAAGCTGATGCATTGTGTCTTAACAGGAAATGCTAATTGCTGGTGGAGCCTGCATCCCAAGAACCATTCATGAACTAATAGCACATCTTGCATGCCGCCTTGCGCGCTGGGATGATAGGTAACTATCTTCTTCCCTGGATCTAAAGCATCTGCAAGCCTTTGAACCTTTTGATTATTCTTCACCATGTGATGGTTGGTCATATCCATAATCTCTTTGATGTAGGCTATTTAGGAAGTATATATTTGGTGCAGCAGACGAAGTTGAGTTGATGTTTATGAACAAGTAGTACTTCAACTGAACCTACTCTTTTATCTTACACTGTTCTCCTTAACACCCTCTGATTGAGCATGGATTTTTCTTGAAATCAGGAGAATGTACGAGGATCTTAATCTGTTTACTATAATCTTGAATCAAGAAATCAGAAGGCTTTCCACCCAGGTAAATGCTTTCTTTCTTGTTTGATCACCATGGAAACGATCCAGATCATCTATTCATCATTTTTCTATGGTATCTTTCTATCAGGTTATACGTGTGAAATGGTCGCTTCATGCTAGAGAAGAGATTGTCTTCGAGCTACTTCAGCAACTAAAAGGCAACACAGCAAAAGACTTACTTGAAGGAATAAGAAAAAGCACACGCGATATGATCAATGAACAAGAAGCTGTCCGTGGTCGCTTATTCACTATCCAAGACGTCATGCAAAACACAGTTCGAGCATGGTTACAGGTAGACAAAGATAACATAAGAACATAACTCTCCAAGTCTTCTTAAACTTAATACTCTGTTTGCTTGATTAGGATCGAAGCCTGACGGTCACACACAACCTAGGAATCTTTGGAGGAGTGGGTCTTTTGCTGACAATAGTAACCGGTCTATTTGGGATAAACGTAGATGGCATACCAGGAGCTGCAGATTCTCCACGAGCCTTTGCGCTTTTCTCAGCCATTCTTTTCTTCTCAGGTTTTGTGCTAGTGGTTGCAGCTTTGCTCTACCTTGGACTCAAGGAGCCAGAGGCAGAGAAGAATGTGGAGATTAGAAAACAAGAGCTTGATGAAATAGTCAAGAAGTTTCAACGTGAAGCTGAATCTCATGCTCAGGTCTTCCAAAAAGTTCCTCAGAATATAGAACGCACGGCTAGTAGTACTAGTAGTAGAATGTTAGTCCATGATCCCAATGGTTACGTTCTCATGGAATAAAATTAAATAAAGGTTTGGCTCTCTTAATGTTATTTGATTCTGAAACATATAAACACAGAAAATAATGGGATAGTCTATGAAACCCGGGTTCGATGCCCCGTGGAGTCGGAAACTAAAATAATATTTCAAAATTTTCTTGACCTCTCAAAACAAAATGAAACAAAAGTGGAATCTCAGAAGAAGTCTGAAAGTGTGAGAGCCTTTCTCAGATGATGGCCTTGCATCTCTTCCCTGCTTCTCTTCACCCAATCTCAAACCCTTCTTCTTCTTCTTCATCATCTCGATCAAAACAGAGACACCTCCTTCTCCAACTCTCTACTCCTCGCTTCCGTTCTGACCGAAGCCAAAGCGGTGTCACAGAAAACGACAACGATCCTTCTTCCTCTGGTAAACTGATCCGAACTCTTCTTGTTTCCTTATGTCAAATTGAGTTCTTCTTCTGATAACAGTTGATTCGTTTCATTGAAGGCTCTTCTTCTTCTTCTTCATCATCATCAGCACGCACACAGTTAGATCTCCTCGAACAGCTAACTTCCACCAGCGACGGTACACGCCTGCTACTTATTCTTGAGCCTTAGTTCTTGAATTATTAAAATAAATAGTGAGTTTTACACCACAAAACATAGTTAGTTAGGTGTTTTTTTTAATGTTCAGATATTAATTGAACATCGAAACATATGTTTGGTACTATTAAACATCATACTTTTTTCTTGGGGCTTGAGTTATTGAATTAATAAAATAAATCGAAAGTTTTATACAGTAAAACTAACAAACTTAGCTAGGAATCGTTAAAAAAAAAGTTGTTAGTTAACCAGTGTCAGAATTTCGATTTTTTAAATGTTTTAGATATTAATTTGGTATTGAAAAGTAGGCTGAACATAGTTACTATTTACTCTTAATTAACAAATTGTAGGGTATTTATATGAATTATCAGGTTACTTGAGTGATGGTGGTGGTGGCTTGAGGGGAGTTACAGTTCGTGACCAATTGGCTGGGCTTGTTGGTGACAGAGACGATGATTTCACCATCCCCTTAGGGAAGAACTTGAAGAAAGTGAGTCCTAAGTTCTTAACCACTTCTCAGAAAAGGAACATCAAGAGGCAAAGCTACCTTAACGAGGTCTCTCAGAGGAATGACTCTGTTTTCTTTGCTACCATTGGCGCCTTTGTAATCCTTCCACCTTTGCTGATTCTTGGGATTGCTATTTTGACTGGCTATGTTCAACTCTTCCCTTAAGTAATGTATACAATAATGAACATATAATCGTTTCTTTCAAGTCTTGGTTCTCTATATTTGTGTGTTACTTTTTTATTTGAATAGGAAGATCATAGGGAATGAAAGACAACAGAATCTTCATGTGTTACCTTGTATAAGTGACAAGACAATGACCCAACATTCAAGATAATTGAAGTTCATGATTTTGACCTTGTGATTATATTTCTTCATGTACTTACCAATCTTTGTTACAGATTTGGTGAGTCTCTATGGTGCTTTTGGCTTCTCATTGCTTATATCACTCATTTGATCATTCTGCAGTCGAGTAGTTTTACTACAATTTTTTTTATAGTTTTGGGTATTGTTAAATGGTTTCATCCAATTAATTATGATCCATGTATATAAGTCGTTTCCACACAGAAAATTTAATATATTTGTGTTTCTCTTTGCTGTTAGGAAATATTTCTTCTTCTAAACGCTATGTTTTCTCACTGATTCAGACTAATTTATAAATACTCCCTCCGTACCAAAATATTTTTCTAGGTAGAATTTAATATCATTTGAATTTTGTGACCAATTACAAAATACTATGTTTTTTTCTTATTGGTTGAATTAGTTTCATTTAATGATTTTTTGTGTAATCAAGATAAATTGTATAGAAATTTATATTTTTTTAATTCATGTGCAAAATCTTTAAAAACCACTTATATTGAAACAGTGGGAGTATGTAGTTTATGGAACAAAATGGCAATGATATGTTACCTAACATTAGTAGTAATAAAACATGAAAAACAGGAGGTGAGTTTGTTTACTGAATGAGAACCAAATCAGCATCAAACTTCAAAAACATCTCCCACAGTAGGAGATACAAAGTTGTTATTATTACAAGTGTTCAGTGTTTAGTGGTTCCATCTATAACAGAGCTAAGTTCATCCCAACTTGCTGCGTCTACAATGAGATCTTCACCGTTGATGTTCCAGAGATTCAGGAAGTTGTTATCATGACAAGTATATGTCGGTTGATTGAAACCAACCGTAGTGAGTTGGTTCCGATAATGATTATGTGGCTGAAGCTGTGGCTCATGTAGCTTGTGGGACAAGGACTCTACGACGTGATGGCTAGTGTGATCGAAATCTAAGCTGCTCGTCTTAGAACACGAGTCGGTTAAGGTGATAACCGGTCTACGGTTTGGTTGTACGATGGTTGGGTTTCGATGATGTGTGACTCGTTTGAAGATTCTACATAGTGTCCATACCTCCTGCGGAAACAACACGGACCCATCAATTATTTTTCCAATTGTAATATCTGAAAGCAATTTATGTTTTCGTGATACATCTTTATATGATGTTTTTTTCTTCTTATGGTTTATGATTTTACAAAGAAACTAAAACACAACTTTCTAATTAATGTATTCAGGTTGTAAGCTACTTGAATGTCTTTTGGTTCAAAGAAAAATACACTAAACGAATGGATGATATTCTAGTGATTATATAGTTTTGTTGTACTGAAACCAAATATAAGACTTTAATGGATGAACACATTAATATACCTAAAGTTTTACAGAAAGAAAACACATTAATATACACAAATTAAGTATATTTCAGAAAATGATTTTAAAGGAAACAAATAATTAGTCTATTGTGGACATCTTCATGTATTTTTGTAAGTAATCTGATCTTTCTTCTCATGACTTTATGACTTTATTGTTAATTTTTTTTTAAAAAAAAATTGAGCCTAGCTCCCGGTCTAGTTTTAAATATTAATGCAAAATTAATGCAAAATTGGTCCACTTTCAGGAAAAAAGAGAAGAATATGTGATCAATACATCGTATGGAAATGTGCATTTGTGACTGACTTTTTAAAGCATTTAACACCACGAATATAAGTAAATAGTCTCATAAGAAAATGGACAAGAGGTTTAGCCTGATGCATACCGTTTTTGGTTGAGTAAAACCAGGTTGCTTGGTCATAAGACCATTTAAATCAATAACAGGAAG
>MU105903.1:104262-241941 GCA_012274485.2 Sinapis alba | reverse complement strand
AAAATATCAGTTTCAGGAAAAGCAAACTGATGGTTCGACAGGAAGTTACAAAGCTTGGGAAAGATGAGTTCAGATAATTACCTTTGAAGAATGATGGTTGTAGACAAGAGACGTCTATACACAGAACCTGCAAAATTATTCAAGAAATACTAGTCAAAGAATATTTTTGGGTGGAATAAGCTTCAACAGAAGTTGGAAAATCATTAAAAATAAAGTAAAAGAATCAGATGCTACACCTGAAGGAATACGTGTTGGTTGAATCAAAGCTGGAAACAAATAAACAAGAAAGGTTATTGGTTTTCATTATTAAGCTCTAAAAGAAATTGAAGAAATAATTCTATTGGTTACCTGAGGAAGCTAAGGTGGTGAAGAGACGTCGACACCATGAGCTAAGTCAACAAGAAGATGTGTTAAAACAAAAGAAAATTCTTGTTGCAAGGTTCCAAAGAGCCAAATAAAAACACGTATACAGGAAGCTAAAGAAGTCAAAACAAAAGGAGATACCTTTGTGGTTTTGACAAATCTGACTCAGTTTCAAAGGTGTCGTGAGGTAAGCATAAAGAATCTTGCTACCGGAGAATCACGAGGGTCAAAGGTCTTGCTGGATTCATCATAGCACGAGCTGGAAATAAAGTCAAAGGTTAGGGTTTTGTTCGATGTCTAAGGAAACAGACAAGAGAGAGCAAAACAAACCTAAGGTTTCAATGGCGGAAGCGGTGGAAGCTAACGCCGGTGAAGACAAGCGGCGGCGTTGTCGGGATCTTGTCTTGGTCACGGAGAATCGAAGAGAGGAAGCGTCACAGAGTGAGAAAGGAAGCTAGGATCGGAGAAGGGCATGCATCTCCGGTGAAGCGGCGTCGAGGAACGAACGAAGCTTGAAAGAAGACGAGGAGGCGAGCTCGTCGGAGCTTCAGGTTCTTTTTCGCAGAGAGAGAGATGGGGAAGCGGAGAAGCCGATGAATGAGCCAAGAGACAAGGTGGAGAAATGTGAGGTCTTGTGTCTCTTGGGCCTGTAATGGGCTTCGGGATTAAAACCTGAAAAGGACAAGGATTATGAGTTAGCTTATTCTGGCCCAATTAGGAATATTGTTACTCATAGTTTTAGGAATAATACGTTTCTTTTCCCATCAGAAACCTGTGATCAAACATATATAAATAGGGGTATCATCTCTTATTGTTTAGACACAGAAAACTTATAATCTCTCATAGAACACGCAACTAGTGCGAGGCTTGTAACCTATTCGATTCATAGTGATATTGAGTTTGTCTCCGGTTTGGAGAAGGACTTGCCAAACATACTTTGTGTTTTTGATTCGTTTGTTACAAGGGAGCCAAGGTCGATTCTCTACAAGAGAGAAAACAATGAAGTTGAGGAAAACTCGGCTACAAGAGTAAGCAATATATATGAGATCAATGATTATTTGCTATTTTACACTCACACATTTTTAATACTGACCATTTAATAGAGTGTGAACAAGAGATCACAAAAGAGGTGTCTTCTGATTGATTGGGCTGATGAAGATGGTAACGTTGGTGAGGGACGTATCCTTTCTTCTGACCTAGATGACATAGTGAATGACAGTCGATTAGGGCCTAAGGATGTTAAAGTCTTGGTTGAAGCTGCTACTGAACCTGAAATATTCCTTTGGAGACCTGCGAGTAACATGTGCACAATTAAGGAAGTTGTTGGTCATATTACTGCATGGCTGAAGAATAAATGTGTCGAACTAGGACTGGGGCTTCAAACAGAAGACATTGCACAACTGGTAAATATTTTTCTCTTGCACTGACGTTCTAATTAAGGTCATGATTTAACCTATGATGAGTTTGTTTTCTGTATGTGTTTGACAAGGCTTGAGAGCAAATTCTTTCAACAAATGCAAACTATTGGATTTGTCTGATGATAATGTAGTGGTCGATGAAGGGCGTTGGCAGAAAAAAGAAGCAAAAGCATTGGTTAATGGACTTCCTCTCGGACCTAAAGCAGTTAAAGTCTTCCTGGGTGTTGTACATGAGCACGAAACATATTTATGGAGGCCTACGATGGATATGGTATACCTTTAGGACTGCTTATACTCTTTTATATCATGGCATGTTCGCAAAGTTGTCTTTGAGAATCCACCAGAAACAACAAGACAACAATCTCCTACTCCACCCATTGTGTCTTCAGTAGGATATGGAAAAGAAACGGTTAAGAAACTTGCATTTGTTGCTTCTAAGTCTCGTACTGATAAAAGTGTTAGAAAATGTGCAATATCAGCAACAACAACATGAACTCCTACCGAGGAGTCTCCACCAACTGATCAGGTAAATTTTTAACTTATATTTTCAATCATCTGGTTATATTAATCTATGTGTTTTAAATTGTGTACATGTCTTTTGTAAAGTGTATGCTTAAGCTTGGATCTCAAGCAATGAAATAATAATATATTACATAGCTTTTACAAAATTTAGTATAGCACTTAATAACTGGAATTACCAAAATAAGTTATTCCTATTGTAGAAGTACCTACCATGGCACGAAATTCTTATCGTAATCAATTTGTAACAAAAAATAACCGTGCCATAGATTCATTAATAACATCACCTACTTATTGCTATCGTAAGCCCGCATTTCGTAGCATCACAAAAAACACAGTCTTAGGGGGGGGGGGGTACCTATGATGGATGCCGTATACATAGCATTTATGAATTCGCTATGACACATCTAAAATAGCATATAACCCGCGCTAACAATGTACATATTTCTTGTAGTGACACTGTTGTACTAGTCCGTCAGAGACTTAGTGGAGCTCGACGATGAGATTTTTCTCCCACAAGTGAGATCAGCGGGTGAACTTGGGGGCTATTTTTGCGGAGCACCTGGCGACCATGAAGGACAAACCCTTCAAGGGTACCGGCTCAAAGAAGGAGATGATTGGGAGTCTCCTGACACCTATATTCAGCTTCCATGGTATCAGTTTTGAGGGAGCCTCTATCGTGAGTGAGTTGAGATTCATGGATGACGGTCACTTGACGAGGACCCAGTGTCTAAAAGAGGGGAGTATTGGTCTTTCGTAGACGACGAGGGGCCTAGGATGATAGCGCTTCCAACGCCAGAGGTGACAGATTTTGCTGATGATCTGGAGCGCCTTGCCTTCAGACCAGCTGAGCAGCACCTCCACACAGCACCGCTCAAAGTACGCCGCAGAGGAGGCCTCAGACCAGCCCATCCGGTAGCAGCAGCCGCGGCACCCGAGCCAGCAGAGCCACAACCACCTCTCCCACCCTTCCCTCAGATTCCAGAGATCCCCATCCACAACCATGGTGACTTCCAGAGAGTCATGGTGGACGCATTTCGTGCCATATGGGGTAGGCACGAAATGTCTCGATGCCAGTGCTTTAGCCGTCCCAGGACCAGAGCGAGATCGCCACCAGGAGCCGCGCCGCAGCCTCAGCAGCCTGACATGGACACATCAGACGAGGAGTAGCCTCCCTTGTTGCTCCTTCGTCTCTTATTTTATCTTATTTTCAGACTTATATTTTATTTTATGATGTTGTTTTTATATCTGGACTCATTGTTATTATTATGATGCTGTTTTGACGTTTTGATAGGTGTTTGAGTGTCTAACAGAGCTTACCAAAGAGAGATGATCCATGGAGAGTAGGTACAACACGATTTTAGTTTAACACGCCTCACATCGATCGACGCAGCTTTGTTGCTGTCGATCGACGGCGATCTAATGGACACGTTTAGTCGATATTTCGAATCTACCATCGATCGACGGTGATGGTCTACCATCGGTCGACACGGACCTATAACCATCGATCGACGTCCTTTAAAGTTCGGTATAATCTACTTTCTCTAACACTATTTACTTATGATTTAAGTTTTCCTAACCAATCCAAGGCGGATTACACTGGGATAGTGTAATTTAAGTCTGTGGGAGGTTCGCTAATGGTATTTGATTTGTTTTGAGTTTTATTTGCTACATATATATAATATTTTCAAAAAAAAAAAATATTGAGTCAAAAGGGAATTATGTTCAAGATTTATTATTGACTAACCACACTTTAGCACCATTTTAGAAGGTTATATTCAGAGATTACTAGAGATACTAACATGGATCATCATGCCACTATACCACACTTGCTTAGAAAGTTTGAAGGAACCGAAGCTGATTTCCAACATTAATCCTGACATTACCAGCTTGCTTTGGAGCTTGGTATACACTGGATTGGATTTCTTTTGCAAGTCTGTAGGTACAAGTCATTTCACCTTTGGTTCCCTTCTCTCTCTCTCTCTCTCTCTCTCTCTCTCTCTCTCTCTCTCTCTCTCTCTCTCTCTCTCTCTCTCTCTCTCTCTCTCTCTCTCTCTCTCTCTCTTTCTCTCTCTCTCTTCAGCATCTACTTAAAAGCTTAAAAGATTGAGATGATCTCCCGAGATGCAGAGGGGTAGGTACATTACCAATGACCCTATTATTTTAATTCAGAGGAATGATCACACGTTGTTGGAAGCGAGGGATAGGAAAATTACCAATGACCCCATTATTCGCCTACAACGTTTCCCAAAGAAAAAGAAGAAAAAGAAGAAAAAGAAGAAAAAGAAGAAAAAGAAAAAAAAGAAAAAGAAAAAAAAATGAAAGAAGAAGAAATCTAAAAAGATTCAGAGAAGAGAGAAAAAGAGAAGACTTTGTTCCTAGTTGTTCAGATACTTGCAGAGGTAAGAATCCATGTGTCCTTTGATCGATACTCCCAAGGTAAAGTATGCACTTTTATTTTATGCAAAGAAATGAGACCAGTAGAGTGGGCGAGTTAAGCTAGTATTTGCTAAGTTGTTGGTAGTATAGATTTGGTTGCTATACTAGGATAGAGTATATGAAGTTTCTCTGTGATTGACTTGATAGGATGTGGTTGCAACAAAGTAGGGTGATAGTTATACTTAGAAATTATGTGAGACTCCACTTTTCAAAACCGCTTTCGCAAATATGTTTGCTTGTGAACAAGCAAAAAGTAAGTCTGGGGGAGTGGATATAACTTATTTATTACCAGTTTTAGGCAATGTTATAGGCTCTCTTTAGGGTCTATTATGTGTGTCTATACTATGTTTTAAAGTATTTACAGGTCCAGGTACTTATTGGAAGCAATTGGAGCTTTTGAGCTATTTTGGAGTATTTAGGATGCTCAGTGAGAAACTCAATGTCAGATCCAGTTTATGCGTGAAGCATTGATCGACGTCACACCTTGTGTATCGATCGACGGACAAGCCGACTGCAAGATTAATGAAGACTTGAGAAATTACAAGTTTTACCCAAAAGTCTCATTGTTGGGGTCAAAATCGGTCACGACGAAATCAACGGCTCAAGTCCTTAGAAAATACTTCTTCCAAAGCTTCGACTCACAAAAGTTTTCAAAAAACGATCAAGCCACAAGAAGTAAGTCACCATACGGAGAGTCCCACCTTGCAAATACGGGTCGCCATATGGCAACCTGCACTTGAGAAGCATGGGTCGCCATATGGCAACCCGCACCCTAAAAGCATGGGTCCCCATATGGCGACCTATACACGTGAAGCACGGGTCGCCATATGGTGACCCGCACACGCAGAGCGCATGTCGCCATATGGCGACCCGCACACACAGAGCGCAGTTTGCCATATGGCGACTTGTACACGCAAAACACCTGAGATCGATCAGCTACTCGAGGAAGCTCATAAAAATCCCTTCACGCCCCGTATCATAAACACCAAGGTATCGGATCCAGGAAAAATCAAGGTACCAACGTACAACGGTACGACTGATCCCAAAGCGCACCTACAGGCCTTTGAGATCACGATGGTAAGGGTCAAGTTCAAAGACAATGAAAGAGATGCCGGCCAATGCTGCCTCTTTGTTGAGAATCTTGATGGAGCAGCGCTCGAATGGTTCTCCCGCCTTAGGCAAAATTCCATCGGAAGCTTCCGCAACTTTCTTTGGAGTTTCTCAAGCAATACTTGATGTTTATCAACCGAGAAACTTCCAACGTAGATCTACGGAGCTTGTCTCAAAGGGAAGACGAATCACTCCGCGACTTTATCAACCGATTCAAACTCGTTATGGCGAGAGTCAGCGAGATCAGCGATAAGGTAGCCGTAGACGCGCCTCAAAAGACGCTCTGGTACAAGTCAAAGTACAAGAAGTAGATCACCCTTGAGAAACCGCGAACCATGCAGGACGCGTTACACAAGGCCACAAACTATATCATGATCGAGGAAGAGACCAAGGTGTTGTCGAAAAAGCACAAACCGATGAAAAATTCTTCAAGAGGTCCAGCTTCATATCAGAAGTTTAAAAAGAAGAAAACTGCCTATCGTGGAGGAGAAGAAACCGAGGGGGCGCATAACTACGTGATATAGCCTATTTATTACCAGTTTTAGGCCATGTTATAGGCTCTATTCAGAGTCTATTATGTGTGTCTAGACTATGTTTTACAATATTTACAGGCCCATGAACGTTTTGGAGATATATGAGATACTTGGAGCTTTTGGAGCATTTAGAAGAGAAGAATCCATAGCTGATCACCTAGGAGTCGACGATCGATCGATGCATCACACTTGGCGTCGACCGATGATTTAAGCTCGAGAGCGATCGATGCATCACATTTGCCATCGATCGATGATCAAAGCCCAAGTCAGAAAGAAAAAAATACCCTGGACGAGTTTTGACCTATTTATTAGGGTTTTTCTATCATAGTTTTTTTAAAAGGCTAACCAGTCTTAGGCAAGCAAGCAGCCATAGGCTAAAACAGAGTTGGAACATCTTTTTTATTGGAGAAACAGATCTGAACATCATTACAGAGAAGATCTTGAACTCCTTTTCTTATTACTCAGTTTATTCTATGCAATTTATTCAGACTTTAATCATGTTCTTTATTGCTATGTCTGAGTAATTCACTGTTAGATTTAGGGTTCTTCAATGGTAGTCATATCTTGTTGATTTTATAGAATTGTTAGGTTAATCTTCTTGGTTCTTTTGTTTAAGTTGTTCTTAATGCTAGGTTGAATTTGATCACCTCGATCTTAGAAACTAGGGTTTCATAACGCAAGCGAGAGCATGGTTATAACCCTGAACCTATCTTAAACAATCTAAATAACTAATAACAAACGAGATTTGAATTGAAGTTTAGAAAATCCATCAAACCGTGAAACCAGTATTGTTAGATTGGGCATCGATCGACGCCACCTTGTGTGCATCGATCAACACTCAATCAAGATACGCAAGAGCGATCTCATAAAACACTTAGGTTTGAGTTCGAGAACAACGCTTAATTAAAACCCTAGCAATCTATTAATCTGCATTATCTAACACTACCTAAGAATTTCCCCTAAGTCTAATCCCTTAATCTAATTTTCACAAACTAAATCAATCTTTAATTCATCATTATTATTATTACAGTTTGTATAGCTTTAATTCGAAAACAATAAGTATATTGTGCAATCCTAGAGTCTTTGTGGATTCGATACCTAAGTACTAAATTGAACCTCTTATTTGAGAGAGTAAAGTGAGAAATATGATTAATTTGAGAAGTGATATAAAATACCCACCACATCAAATTTGGCGCCGTTGCCGGGGACTCTATCTTATCGCCATTAGATTTTGTTTAGAATATCGTCTAGATTTTTTATTTTACTTTATGCTAAATTATTCTATACCTGATCCTATGACACAGGTACTTAAAGGAGAGAATATGGATTCAGGACAACATGGGTCGATCAACGGAGTTCATCCAGGATCGATCGACGCGAGTCCATTACTATCGGGCGACACCCTCCTATTGCCATCGATCGATACCGATCAGCCAAAAGCAGGTAAGTACGCCTTTACTGATGCTGATAATAAGAAAGTAGTCCTGATAGAACCAATGAACAATAAACGGAACAAAGCACGCCAACTCGTTAACTATCAGGGGACTGCAATCCCTGATAAAATCACTAAATCTCCAAAGAATGAAATAAAGCATGAGTTGTTGATGTTCGAATACCTAAACCCCAGCAGGACCTATTCCAATAGGTCCGCAATTCGATTACAAGACAACCATAAACAGAGCTCTGAGCTTGATATTGACTTCCTAGTTATGGCCCGCAAAAACCAGTTCAGTGGTCTTCCTACTGAACACCTGAACGATCACATCGAGATGCTAGAAGACCTTGTGAACGACGATTTCAATCGCTGCAAACTCTTCCCCTTTTCCCTTGAAGGTGACGCCAGGAGGTGGTTGAACCAGCTACCACCAGGGTCCCTGACCTGTTGGGAAGATATCAAAAGCGCTTTCATCAATAACTTCTTTGACGAGGAAAGATACTGGGAAGCGAGGAGAGAAATATCCACATTCATTCAATGTAGCCGTGAATCCTTTAAAACGCTTGGACTAGATTCAAAAGCTACCAGGTTTCGTGCCCTCACCACGGATTCTTAGAACCCCAACTCATCAACACTTTCTATAGAGGACTGAACCTAGACTACCAAACCATCCTTGATACGGCCAGCGAGGGGAACTTCAGCACTAAGAGCCCCACAAACGCTAAACGGCTGATAGAGAACATGGTCCTAGGTAGAGCTTACGAAATGAGAGATGCCGAGAAGAATGAAACACCAATTCTCTCGGAGGAGAAGCACTCGACCCGAGTCAGAAAGACTCTGGCATCAGTTGCAACCCTTTTCGACGATGTTGTTTCTCACGATTTTGAAAAGCAAATTGAATTCTCAAATGTGATGAGTCTGAACAACCAAAGATTTAGGGAGAGCACTGAAAATTTCACAAGCAACTATGACACCACAGTGGATAGATACGAAAGAAGTCCGAAGTCAAAGATGAATCAAGTCTTTACGGGAAATCATAAAATAGCCGCCGACCTCAACAAGAAGTTAGATCTGATATATGCGGAGATGACATAAAAATTCAAAACTCTAAGTGAACACATTAAGAGGTTCGACAGCCAAGTGGCGAATAACGATATGTCCATCAGGAGAGAGGACGGATTTGTACATGGTAAAACAGACGCTAACCCCAAGAGACATTGCAACGTCGTAGCCTTACGAAGTGGTAAACGACTCGCAATTGGCGTTAGAGAAAGCATAACTATCGATGAATTCGCGACAATTACGATGGAGGAAAAAGAAAAATCGAATCCCGTTCCGCTTGACACTGACGAACAAATTCCCGAGATCTCACCCAAAATTATAGAATTAGACCAAACTGACGACCTCGAGGACTTGTTTGACAAAAAAAAAGAAAAAGGACACGGAAGTTGGAGACGTCGATCGACACTCATTACCAAGAATCGATTGACAGACTGAACCTACCATCGATCGACCCTCCGAAGCAAGGCGCGATCGACATTCGGACCTATAACCGACCAAAACGGTTAGAACAAGGGTTTACCAAGAAACTGCCCCTTTTCCCCCAAAGAATGCTAAGCAAAAAAAGAAACAGAAAGAAAAAGCAATATGCAAAAAAGAGTTCGACAAAGTAAGCATTGAGATGCCACTGAGCGATGCCATTCACATCTCGCCTGCTATTAAGCAGTATGTGAAAGATGCAGCAACGCGAGGATTCTATGGATCAGAACATTGCGTAATGATGGTATTAGAAGAAGTAAGCGGAATCATTCAAGGGAAAACTCTGGTTAAGCTCCCTGATCCTAGTAGCTTTGTTCTGGACTGCACTATTGGCGATGAAAGATTCCAAAGATCCCTCTGTGATTTAGGCTCTAGTGTAAATCTGATGCCTTATTCAGTTGCAGTCACCCTCGGTCTAACACAATTTCAACCTACCAGAGTCACTCTCTTTTTAGCTGATAGATCCACTACAATTCCGGAAGGCGTCCTTAAAGATGAACCCGTAGGCATTCATAACTGCGACATACCTGCAGATTTCATATTGCCTAAATACGAGCGAGAACCCAAAGATCCAATTATTTTGGGGAGGCCTTTCCTGTCAACGGCCGTAGCAATCATCGATGTCATAGGAAGGCGCATATGCCTCAACATCGAGAAGATACCAATGGTATTTGACATGGAAAAAATAATTAAACAGCCTTTGATCGACGGTCAACCCTACCATATTGATTATTTCTCTGACCTAGCTGAAGAATCATTCATGGTTGCATGCTCAAGTGATCCTCTCGAGCGGGCAATCACATCTCTTGAAGATGACATCTTTGCGATAGATGATCAGAATGAAGAATATACCAGATTGATGGATGCCACTGAATAAATATTCAACGTCGACACCAAAGAACTTGATCTACCTGCCATCATCGATTGACACCCCGATAATACCGTCGATCGACAACATGGTGTAACCGGAAACTAGAGCAAGGAGAAAGCCCCTAAAATCGAGCTTAAACCACTTCCGCTGGTCTTAAATACGCTTTTCTTTACGAAAGTTCTTATCTTGTCATCATCAATGCCAACCTGAGCAGCAGGGAGCATGCGTTATTGCTGAATAAACTGCAAAAACACAGCAAGGCTCTCGGATATTCATTAGATGACATCCCAGGAATTTCTCCCGATTTATGTATGCATAGGATACACGTTGATGATGAATCAAAATCATCCGTTGAGCATCAGAGGAGATTAAATCCCAACCTGAAGGAAGTAGTCAAAAAGGAAATCATGAAGCTTCTAGAAGCAGGCGTTATTTACCCGATCTCGGACAGCAACTGGGTTAGTCCAGTTCATGTTGTTCTAAAGAAAGGTGGAATTACGGTAGTAAAGAATGACAAAGATGAACTAATTCCCATGAGGACTGTCACGAGACATAGGATGTGCATAGATTACAGGAAACTGAATGCTGCCACACGAAAAGATCATTTCCCCTTACCCTTTATTGATCAGATGTTAGAAAGGCTTGCAAGCCACGAATACCATTGTTTCCTCGATGGGTACTCAGGATTCTTCCAGATTCCCATACATCCGGATGATCAAGAAAAAACAACCTTCACCTGTCCCTATGGAACGTTTGCGTATCGCAGAATGCCATTCGGACTCTGTAACGCTTCTACGACCTTCCAGAGATGCATGATGTTGATATTCACGGATATGATCGAAGACTTCATGGAGGTTTTCATGGACGACTTCTCAGTATGCGGTCCAAACTCCAAAACATGTCTCAATAACCTGTGCATGGTGTTAGCTAGATGCGAAGAGAAAAATCTTGTTTTGAACTGAAGAAAATGCCACTTTATGGTTAACAACGGAATTGTCTTGGGACACAAACTCTCAGCAGCCGGAATCGAGGTGGACAAGGCAAAGATTGAAGTGATGACTGGGCTACCACCGCTCTCTAATGTCAAAGACGTTAGAAGCTTTTTAGGACATGCTGGATTCTATAGGAGATTCATAAAAGATTTTAGCAAAATTGATCGACCTCTCACTGTACTCATGTGCAAAGAAGTAAAACTCGACTTTACACCTGAATGTCTCGAGGCCTTTAAAGAAATAAAATCGGCACTAGTATCTGCTCCTATTTTTCAAGCACCAGACAGGGATCTACCATTCAAAATTATGTGTGACTCAAGAGATTTTGTTGTAGGCGTAGTACTCGGACAAAAGAAGGACAAAAGGTTGCATGCTATATACTACGCCAGTAGAACTCTTGACGATGTGCAACGCAATGATGCAACAACAGAAAAAGAGTTACTAGCTGTAGTATTCGCTTTCGAAAAATTCTGATCCTATCTAGTCTGCTTGAAAGTAGTTGTTCACACCAACCACTCAACATTGAAATACTTAATGAACAAAAAGGACGCCAAGCCGAGACTTTTACGATGGATTTTGTTTCTCCAAGAATTTGATATAAAAGTAAAAGATAAGAGAGGATTGGAAAATGGAGTCGCAGATCACCTATCACGAATACGAGTAGACGACGATGTTCCTTTAGATGACTTCTTACCCACCGAAAATGTCTACTTAGCAGAATCAACATTCGTTGGCAAAGTCAGTTCGGCACATGAAGAGGAATCGACCGATAACACTCTAAGCTCGTCGAATGATTATAACCGCAGAGCATCGATCGATCACATAACCATTTCAATAGATATCACGTCAGTTGTAATCCTTCATTCTCGATCAATGACTCTCTCGGAGGTAAAAGTTTAAGTCGGGGCGTTTGTGCACTGAACACCACTGATAGACCTTGGTATGCGGATATAGTAAACTATCTTGCGGCCAAAGTGGAACCCGAACCCTTCACAGGATATCATAAAAAGAAAATTTTGAGAGAAATACGTAGATATCACTGGGATAAACCCTATCTTTATAAACACTGCTTTGACGGAATATACAGACGATGCGTTGCTGAAAGCGAAATACATGAAATCTTGTATCATTGTCATGGGTCCGATTACGCTGGACATTTCGCTAGCTTTAAGACAGTGTCAAAATTTCTACAAGCAGGCTTTTGGTGGCCGACTATGTTTCGAGATGCTCAAGCCTTTGTAGCAAAATGCGATCCTTGCCAAAGAAGAGGAAAAATCACCAAGAGAAACAAAATGGAACAAAATTTCATACTCGAAGTTGAAGTTTGATTGTTGGGGCATCGAATTCATGGGCCCTTTCCCTTCTTCACACGGAAATAAATACATATTAGTTGCCGTAGACTATGTATCCAAATGGGTAGAAGCAATAGCAACCCCAAAAAATGACGCTTCCGTTGTAGTTAAACTCTTTAAAAGCATCATCTTTCCTAGATTTTGAGTCCCTCGAGTAGTTATAAGCGACAGAGGTACCACCCCGAAAAGATTGGTCTCTAAAACTGGATGATGCGCTCTGGACATACCGAACAGCGTATAAAACACCCTTAGGTACCACCCCATTCCACCTACTCTATAGAAAAGCGTGCCATCTCCCAGTGGAATTAACACACAAAGCTGAATGGGACATCAAAAAGAGAAATTACGATGCTAAAACCCGCAACAGAAAAGAGATTTATCCAGCTAAATGAGCTAGACGAAATTAGGCACCATGCCTATCATGACAAGAAAATTATTTCTAGGCATTTCAAACCCAACAACCAAGTACTCTTGTAGAACTCGCGGTTAACTCCTTTTCCCGGAAAACTATGTTCTCGTTGGTCCGGACCCTTCACCATTAAAGAAGTTACGCTTTACGGGGCAATTGTCTGAGCTAATCCTAAAGGAGAGGATTTCACGGTGAATGGGAAAAGAGTAAAACATTACTGGGCCAAAGCTGAAATTCCACATACTCAGACCATGCGTCTCGAGATGCCAGACCCCGAATGATAAACCCATGTCTCGTCAAGCTAACGACTCTAAACAAGCGCTGAGTAGGAGGAAACCCACTAATTTAATATTTATATTTTTTTTGTAAAAGTAAATAATTAATAATAAATATGATTTTATTAACTACGCATTTACAAATTTCTTAAATGAAAAATGGAACCACAGAACAAACCATCGATTGATGTCCATATACGACTGTCGATCGATATCGAGTGTCGATAGGTTAACTCGACACGACCCCGATTCATAAAAACACTTTTCTCCAAACTACCAAAAACTCATACGAGCAAACACTCGATTTCTCTCTAAATGTTTGGCCGATTTTGCTCGTTCTTGAGCCTAAACCACTCAATTTTCAACCCTCATACTTGTTTAACTCACTAAACCACTCGATCATCAAGGTATGTTCTGTAAATCTCTTAGTTTATGAACTTTTTAGGGTTTGAAGAAAAATTGAAACTTTTGGTGTTTAGCTCGGACTTTAGGACGATCTAAGGCAATGGAGTACTAGATTAGGAACTATCTACGTTATTTACATATGTTTTGCATGATTTGAGTTTGTTATTTTGGATTTCGTAACCCTTGGTTCGCGATGGACCATTGATTGATACCCTGGAGCATCGTCGATCGACAATGGTACGATTTTGTCGAACGATGCCCATGAGGTGACATTGATCGACGGTCACTTATTCAACATCACTTCTGATTCTTGATTTTCTTTCTTATTTGCAGATGGACGAACGACAAACCAAGCACGATACGATACCGGTGGTTCCAGTTATCAGCCACGAGGCCCCCCATGCTGAGACCCTTGGCCTAAAGAAGAAAAGGCTTTACTTGTCACATTCGAGGACTATCCCAACCCTCGAAAGGCTGTAGCATCGAGGGAATGCACACATCGTCCTGTGAGTGAGGCTTGGGACGACTTTGACAGCCTCTACTACAACGCTTGGCAAAGCGTTTCTATAGAGCCCACACGGTTCGTCGACAGGCGCACCTTGAAGAAGCTAGGGCTACTGACCGACTTTAGACAGATGGTACGGGAGTTAGGACTTGGCACGATGGCCACTAGGACATACCCTCTCTACCCCGACTTGGTCCGTCAGTGCATCGCTACAGATCAGGTTCTCTACAGGAGCCCGCGGGTGAAAGTGGCGAACGAAGCCACATTGACTTTTCTTATCAGAGGCATCCGGTACCAGATCACCATTCCACAGCTCTGTGAGATCTACGGGTTATAGTCCGACATGTCCGCCTGCACAGTCGCTCCTTTCCCAGGTCTGCATCCTTTCTGGGGACTCATTGCTACGGGCCCTTTAAACTCAGGCTCAACTACTCAGACGGATGTCCATCACCCCACCCTTCTCTACTTCATGAAAGCCCTTGCCAACACTTTGTTGTGCATGATGGAACCCAACAAGGTTAGGGTTCAGGAGCTCACACTGATGTACTACTCCGTCAGAGACTTAGTGGAGCTCGAATATTCTGTCGATCGACGGCGATCTAACAGATATGTTAAGTCGATAGTTCGAATCTTCCTTCGATCGACGATGATGGTCTACCATCGGTCGACAGAAACCTACGACCATCGATCGACGTTCTTAGCATACTGGTATAATCTACTTTCTCTAACACTATTTACTTATGATTTAATTTTTCTTAACCAATCCAAGGCGGATTACACCGGGGACAGTGTAATTTAAGTCTGCGGGAGGTTCACTAATGCTATTTGATTTGTTTTGAGTTTTATTTGCTATATGTATAGTTTTAAAAAAGTTTTATTATCGACTAACCACACTTTAGCACAATTTTTAGAAGGTTATTTGCAGAGATTACTAGAAATACTAAAGTAGATCATCTTGCCACTATATCACACTTGCTTAGAAAGTTTTAAGGAACCGAAGCTGATTTCCAACACTAACCCTGACATTATCAGCTTTCTTTGGGGCTTGGTATACACTGGATCGGGTTCCTTCTGCAAGTCTGTAGGTACAAGTCATTGCACCTTTGGTTCCCTTCTCTCTCTCTCTTCAGCATCTACTTAAAAGTCTAAAACATTGAGATGATTTTCCAAGATGCAGAGGGGTAGGTACATTACCTATGATAAGTACATTACCTATGATCTCATTATTCTAATTCAAATGAATAATCACACATTGTTGGAAGCGAGGGGTAGGTCAATTACCTATGACCCCATTATTCGCCTAAAACTTTGCCCAAAAAGAAAAAAAATAATAATAACAAGAATAAGAGATCTAAAAAGATCTAGAGAAAAGAGAAAAAGAGGGACGAAGGGGATTAAAGAAGACTTTGTACCATGTATCCTTTGATCGATACTACCAAGGTAAAGCATTCACTTATATTTTATGCAAAGAAATGAGATCAGTAGAGGGGCAAGTCAAGCTAGTATATGCTAAGTTGTTGGTAGAATGGATTTGGTTCCTATACTAGGATTGGGTATATTAAGTTTCTCTGTGATTGACTTGATAGGATTGTGTTGCAACAAAGTACGGTGATAGTTATACATAGATATTATGTGAGTCCCCACTTTTAGAAACCTCTTTCACAGACTTGTTTGCTTGAGGACAAGCAAAAGATTAAGTCTGGGGGAGTTGATACAGCCTATTTATTACCAGTTTTAGGCCATGTTATAGGCTCTATTAAGAGTCTATTATGTGTGTTTAGGCTATGTTTTACAATATTTACAGGCCCAGGAACAATTTGTTTAAGTTGTTCTTAATGCTAGGTTGAATCTGATCACCTCGATCTTAGAAACTAGGGTTTCATAGCGCATGCAAGAGCATGTTTATAACCATGACCCTATCTTAAGCAATCTAAATAACTAATAACAAACGAGCGTTGAATTGGAAATTTAGAGAACCCATCAAACCGTAAAACCAATACTTTTAGAATAAGCATCGATCGACGCCACCTTGTGTGCATTGATCGAGACTCAATCTAGATACGAGAGAGGGATCTCATAAAAAACTTAGGACTTGAGTTCGAGAATGACGCTTAATTAAAACCCTAGTAATCTATTAATTTGCATTATCTAATTCTACCCGAGAATTTTCCCTAAGTCTAATCCCTTAATCTATATTTCACAAACTAAATCAATCTTCAAATCATCATAATTATTATTACAGTTTGTCTAGCTTTAATTCGAAAACAATAAGTCTATTGTGCAATCCTAAAGTCTATGTGGATTCGAACCCTAAGTACTACACTGAACCTCTTATTTGAGAGAGTTAAGTGGGAAATAGGGTTAATTTGAGAAGTGATATAAAATACCCACCACCCCATTCCACCTGTACACGCGAAGCACGGGCCAACATATGGCGACCCGCACACGCAGAGCGCAGGTCGCCATATGGTGACCTTTACACGCGAAGTACGGGTCACCATATGGCGACCCGTGCACGAAAAACACAGGTCGCCATATGGCGACCTAAACCGTACAACCTGGGTCGCCATATGGTGACCCAGACCCACGCAGTCCGGGTCGCCATGTGGTGACCTAGACCCGCACTGTCCGGATCTCCATATGGCGACTTAACCCTTCAAAGACCGGGTCGCCATATGGCAACCTCAGATCACCAAGCCTGGGTTGCCATATGGATACCTGAGCCTCCTCTTCTTATTCTTCTTCGAGTCGCGATCGAAATGCTCTTTGTTTCGTCTAAATCGGAGTTCTCTTTGAGATTTTACGATAAAAACAAGTTAGACTCGGCAAACAACTTCTAGCTCGATGAATACAGCCCCAAGGTCTCCATATGGCAACCTGGATCACTCCCTCTAGCTCCTCTCTCGAAACTTGATAAAATACTTTTCATTTCGTCTTGATCGGAGTTACCGTTGGAACTTTACGATAAAAACCGCGAAGACTCATTTTTCGTATGAAGTTAAAACCAATCGTGTAAAATGGAAAAGGCTGGCTTAACTCCAGAGTTGCGTAAGCTATGCGAGAAGTTTGGACTCATTCTTAAAGTCAATGTCGTATCGAAAATGGTCTTTCGGAGAAAATGGAAAAACGCTCAGAGTCGGCAAAATGGCCTGAGAGGCCTAAAACATGACTAAAAGGCCCGCTTACATTTTCATATGAAACCAAGCCCAGTAGTATTACGACGGTCTTGTCTTTATTCACGTGAAGATAAATATTATGAAATCAGAAGATAAATGCAAAGTTTCCGAAGATAACCATGAAGATCGAGAGAAAAGAGAATATTCTCGAAGTGATAAACTCGACCAGGGGCAGAAAAGGAAGCTCAAAACCGCTTTGAAGACGATTATATAAGAAAGGCGAGGCTGAAGGCAAAGACACATAACTTTTAGCATTCATAGCAACTTAGAGCAATAGGCATTTATTTCAGTTTTTTTATATCAAGCTACTACTCGTTTAGGGATTTGCAGTCTTAGGTTACTAGAACTAGGATCTCGCCAACAGCTCTTGTGGCCAAGGCTATTTTCTTTCTTGTAAACGCTTAAACGCAAACTCGGAATAAGATCTCTTTTACTCTTCTTTTACTACATTCAAATGCTTTGCTATTTCGTTTGTTCTCATCGTTTGATTATCTCGTGTTTGGTTTAAAGCAGATTATCCAGGATCTCCTGGAAAATTTAGGGTTTCCTGATTTCCTAAAGTTTACGGAAATTGACAGTGCGAATTTCGGTTCCCACACTCATCATTTGCAAGACAAGTCCTTGGCCGAATTTTAAACTATTTATTAGGGTTTTCTATCTTAGTTAGAGGTAGGCAGCCTAAGCAAGAAAGTTGTAAGCCGTTCTAGAGGCTGAAACAGAGTTGGAACACCTTGTTATGTTTATTGGAGAGAGAGATCTGACCATCATTACAGAGAAGATCTTGAACTCCTTTTCTTATTACTCAGTTTATTCATGCAATTTATTTTCAGATTTTAATCATGTCCTTTATTGCTATGTCTGAATAATTCATTGTTAGATTTAGGGTTATTCAATGGTAGTAATGTCTTGTTGATTTTATAGAATTGTTAGGGTAATCTTCTTGGTTATTTGTTTAAGATGTTCTTAATGCTAGGTTGAATTTGATCACCTCAATCTTAGAAACTAGGGTTCCATAGCACAAGCGAGAGCATGATTATGACCCTGAGCCTATCTTAAACAATCTAAATAACTGGTAATAAACGAGAGTTGAATCGAAAGTTTAGAGAATTCATCAAATTGCGAAACCCGTACTGTTTAGAATGAGCATCGATCAACGTCACCTTGTGGGCATCGATCGACACTCAGGCGAGATGCGAGAGAGAGATCTCATAAACACCTAGGTTTGAGTTCGAGAACGACGCTTAATTAAATAGCAATCTATTAATTTGCATTATCTGATACTACCTTAGAATTTCCTCTAAGTCTAATCCCTTAATCTAATCTTTACAAACTAAATCAATCTTGAATAATCTTTATTATTATTATTACGATTTGTCTAGCGTCAATTCGAAAACAATAAGTCTATTGTGCAATCCTAGAGTCTATGTGGATTTCATCCCTAAGTGCTACACTGAACCTCTTATTTGAGAGAGTTAAGTGGGAAATAGGGTTAATTTGAGAAGTGATATAAAATACCCACCACATCACTACGCAATCAACTCTGGCTCTGAGAAACGACAAACCTCGGGCAACACGTGGACCCGAAACTCCAATTACAATGAGAACGTCTTATGTGACTTCCATCAGACTCGCGGCCACTCGACTGTTAACTGCAAAGTTCTTGGTGCGAGATTGGCAGCGAAACTAGTCGCGGGAGAACTCTCCGGAGTAACAAGCGTGAAGGACCTTCTCGCGATTCTGACCGTCCTCCTAAAAATGATAAATCTCTCGAAACCAAAAACTTTTGGGGAGACAAACGCGGAAGAAGGCAGGATGAGAAAGTCAACGACAGCAACCGTCACAAGATTAACATGATCCCTGGGGGATCACAGTTTTGTGGCAACACGGTCTCGTCAATCAATGCCTATCAACGAAAGGCAGAAGCAAGCGAGAGCTTGCCAGCCTGGTCTCCGCCCTCGGATAACCAAAGTAACTCAATCACCTTCGAGGAGGAGGAAGCTGGCAAAATCGATCAACCTCACTGCGACCCACTCGTGATTGACCTCGTAATCAAAGATCTCGAGGTCGCTAGAGGTCTTATCTATATTGGGATCACAGCCAACATCATCTTCCGCGATACGCTCAGGAGGATGAACGTCGAACTGAAAGAAGTCGTACCAACGCCAAAACCGTTGACCGGTTTCTCCGGCGTAACCGAAATGACTCTCGGATCGATCAAAGTCCCAGTCATGGCGAAATAAGTGACAAAATCGTCGAATTCGCAGTCGTTAACTACCCCGCCATCTACAATGTAATCATGGGCACTCCCTGGCTCAATGCCTTGAAGGCAGTCCCTTCAACCTACCATCTAAGCATTAAGTTCCCAACTCAAAACGAAACTATCAGGATCTGTAGAAGCCAGAAACAATCGCGACTTTGTCTTTTAGCTGAACACAAGCTAAGACAAATCACGACTACTCGATGGTAAAATCCAAACGAGCAAAGACCACTAGCCACCGGCTGAAAACGTCTCTCAAAAGACGATCCAAAATCGTCACCCCAAGCAACGGCTCTGAACGAAGAAAATGAGAAGACGCCTGAGCCAAACACAACAACTCAACCGGAGGAGAAAATCCCGGAAAAAGACGTCGACTATGCCGCAGTCACCGTGACAAGGGTAGTCGACACAGCCAAGGCCGAGTAGAAACACTCGCCGCCAAAACACTGAACTACGAGATGGCTTGATCCTCGAAAGAGGTACGTACGCAGCTTGTCCAAACGACAAGTTCAGCTATCCCCCTCTCTAAAATTGGGGGGGGGGGAGTGGGTACGTATACGTATACTCGTATACTCCCACATTTTAAATATTTGCCTTACACTCGATATTTTAAATATTTGCCTTGTATTCGATATTTTTTTTTAAAAAAAATCGATAATAAGAAAACGCAAATCTTGTAAAGTCTCTTTTATCGTACGAACATCTAAAGACTTTTACGATCTATCCAATGACGAACCAAACTCTCTGCTACACTCACTAACTCGTAAAAATACCTTCCGCAAAATCATCATAAAGCCCTACCCTCGAAAATGTTGAACATTAGTTTACACCCGGAATCGTCAACTTACACACATTATATTCTCAGAGCATAATGCGAGACGTCACATAAAACCTCCGAAAATATACTTTCAAAATTCAGAAACAGTCCGCCCGCGACTATAATCATAAACGAGCACTCGCTCTTACATGTCGCTTGCCGATTGGCCCCGACGAGTACATCAGCCATCTTAAACAGACGCACCTAACCTTTCTCACAAACGGTTCTCATACATCCGACTAGGATAATTACGCACAAAAAATCCGATTTTTTTGTCAGCGCTTCTAGGAGACTTAAAAATTGTCCTTGGAGAGTTGCTCGATTCCGACCATACAAGTCATATAAGCCGAGAACATATCACGGACTTTAAAGCGGTACGGAATCAGGTTGAAATCACAACATGCAAAATGAAAGCCGATTAGTCATCGCACAGCCTTAACCGAAAGTAAACCTAGGTCTTGCTCTAAACGCTCTTGAATATCGAAAGATATGAGATCTTGAAAGCATGTCTCTTCGTTCACATCTAAACGCTCATGAAACTTTTCCACGCATCTAGAACGAGCAACAAATAGAACGATACACAAATACGAGTTAGATGAGAGATGACAACTCGCGTTCTTCCCTCTACACAAATCGAAATCATAACTTCACAAAACTCTACTAAAATATGAACTATTTTTCAATATACAAACCGGGATTCAAAGCCACGTACTGCCAGTCCCAAATAAAAAAAACGGCCACATTCGACACAACTAAACCTAAAACCATGAAGGGTCGTTCAAGGGTCAAGCTCAAAATATCCCGACATCAAACGACCAAACGCGCCAAACGACTGATTCACCTTGACACCCTCGTCAGCAGCCCCGGGCATGGTTTCCTCCGTATCAGGGGAAACTGGGATATGATCCCAACATCCCAGCACCTTCTCCTCGAGAGGAGGGACCATAGCCTTGACACCTTTGTACTGACCCATATAACCGGTCATCGTGTCCATTTCAGCTTGGAAAGCGTAACCCGCAACCATCGTCCGTGACAAGGCACCAACGGCTCCACGACATTCCCTGAAATCGCCCATGAGCCCTTGGGCTTCCTTAAGCTTTCCAAACTCAGCTTTGAACTCAGCAGCAGGATCGGCGACCACCGCAGCGACTTCACGTTTGCCTCTCCTTTCTGCACGACGAAGCTCTTTAGCATGCCTCCTCTCCATATCCTCGTTTCGGGAGGTGGCCTGTTCTCGGAGAAGAGCAGCCTCGCCCTCTGCCCTCTCAGCCTTGAAACGGCAGAGTCTCGCTTCCCGGTAACTCGCCTCGAGGGCCGAGTTGAATGAGAGCAGTCCCTGCACATGTTCAAAACTAAGGAGGCATTTCCCAAAGAAAATGTATATGGTAAGGATAAATCAAGTTCGAGTTACTAACCGTGTTGACCATCCTGGAACCCTCCGCAAATACTTTCGACCTCGACTGACCATCCACGCTAGGAAGAAGATCGAACTCGGCCGGAAGATCCTTGAAAAGGTCATCAAAATTGCAATCCGGCAGGGAAAATCACTAGCACCACTCCCGTTGCCTGAAGCAAAGTTAGAAGGCCATCCAGTCAAGGAGAAGTCGCCAGAGGAAAACTCGAGATCGCCTAGCTCGACCCCTTTGCCTTTGGAAGGTCCTGCGTTCCCTTGAGTAGCCGGAATGTCCCTCGACAGGAACTCGTCCATGACTGGTTCGGATCCCTCCTCCACGACCATTTCGGGATTTGATCGCGACTGGTGATGCTTCAGAGCCTTCCAAACTCGCTTTGGAGTGAATGAAGTCCAAAAGAACAAGACGGTCCAAAGAAGATCCCTAACAACAATCACGTCGTCTGGAAACGAAGGTAAAGGGTTGGTCTGTGCAAAAACAAAAGAACGAGAAAGTTAGATATCAGCAGAACATGAAACGTATGTATATCCAAACAGTGCCATAACGACCCCATTCACTACTAAAAATAGGAATGCAGCCTTCTTCAACCGACACGCTATTAACACGGACGAAAAAGAAGCATTTCTCTCATGCATGACCATTCGAGATTCTCTCCCGTATGATCGACATGTGGGCACACGGCGCGAGGTGATATATCCCCCCCGTCACGGCCAATGGCTTCAAAAGAGCCTCAAAATGGTCAACACTAAGGGGCACCCCATGCTCGTAACTTAGGACCAAGATCCCAAGGAGGTGTTGAAGACCCGTAAGGTTGATCTGACCAATCGATAGACCAAAGCGGTTCAGAGTATGAACGATGATCTCCGGGATTGGAAACCATAGACGGTAATGCACAATGTGCTCCTCGTAATAGGTGAAATAGCCAACCAGGGGATCATCTGCCTATTCGCCTTGCTGCGGAATCCGAAACTCCACATCTTCCAGAACATGGCCAAAATCTCGAACAGTATCGAGGAATGGGTACGAGCTATTGCTTGGAAGACTTTGGTCCCACCGACGGGGAGGCCTGCTAGGAAATTGTGCCTCGGACGGAGGGGTCAAACCTTCGCATAAGGCAGCCCAATACGCCTTGGCCTCCCCAGGATCAACAGAATGCAGAACAAACTCGCATTTTGGGATAACCTCTTCTTCATTTCGAGCATCGTCATGACGAATATGACGAGTCTCAACTTTCTTAGAAGCTCTTTTTTTGTAGACATGGATTTCAAATAGTAAAATAAGGGAAAAACTAGTGAGAGAGAATAAGAGAGACAAATTCTACCTTGAAGAAAGTGAGCAAGTGAGTAAAACTTCAATACAAACTCCACCTACTTATAAGCAAAAAAATTACTATTCACTCTCGGACTCTCAACCGATGAGTCCATCTAATTTCACAACCAGCCTGATCGCCTGATAGATCATCACGCTAAAAGCTCTCGGCCTAACGAGCTGGGGGCCTAACTGTTGGGGTCAAAATCGGTCACGACGAAATCAACGGCTCAAGTCCTCGGAAAATGCTTCTTCGAAAGCTTCGGCTCATGACAGTTTTCAAAAAACGATCAATCCACAAGAAGTAAGTCACCATACAACGATTCCCACCTTGCAAACACGGACCGCCATATGGCAACCCGCTCCCAGCAAGCACGGGTCACCATATGGCGACTTGCACTTGAAAAGCATTGGTCGCCATATGGCAACCTGCACCTTACAAGCACGAGTCGCCATATGGAGACCCACACTTGCAAGGCAAGTGTCGCCATATGGCGACCCGCATTCCAAGGCACGGGTCACCATATGGCGACCCGCACACGCATAGTGCAGGTTGGTATATGGCGACCTTTACACGCGAGGCGACCCGCACACGCAGAGCGCAGGTTGCCATATGGTGACCTGTAAACGCGAAGTACAGGTTGCCATATGGCGACCCCCACACGTAGAACACGGGTCACCATATCGCGACCAGCACAAGCAAAGCGCAGGTTGCCATATGGTGACCTGTACACGCGAAGCACGGGCCGACATATGGCGACCCGCACACGAAGAACACAGGTCACCATATGGCGATCTGAACCGTACAACCTGGGTCTCCATATGGTGACCCAGACCCATGCAGTCCGGGTCGCCATGTGGTGACCTAGACTCACACTGTCCGGATCTCCATATTGCGACTTAACCCTTCAAAGACCGGGTCGCCATATGGCAACCTCAGCTCACCAATCCTGGGTTTCCATATGGCGACCTGAGCCTCCTCTTCGTATTCATCTTCGAGTCGCAATCGAAATTCTCTTTGTTTCGTCTCAATCAGAGTTCTCGTTGAGATTTTATGATAGAAACAAGTAAGACTCAGCAAACAACTTCTAGCTCGATGAATACAGCCCCCAGGTCTCCATATGGAGACCTGGATCACTCCCTCTAGCTCCTCTCTCTAAGCTTGATAAAATGCTTTTCGTTTCGTCTTGATCGGAGTTACCGTTGGAACTTTACGATAAAAACCGCGAGGACTCATTTTTCGTATGAAGTTAAAACCAATCGTGTAAAATAGAAAAGGCTGGCTTAACTCCAAAGTTGCCTAAGCTATGCGAGAAGTTTGGAATCATGCTTAAATTCAATGTCGTATCGAAAATGGTCTTTCGGAGATAACGGAAAAATGCTCAAAGTTGTCAAAACGGCCCGAGAGGCCTAAAACATGACTAAAAGGCCCGCTTACGTTTTCATACGAAACCAAGCCCAGTTGTGTTACGACGGTCTTGTATTTATTCACGTGAAGATAAATATTGAGAAATCAGAAGATAAATGCAAAGTTTCCGAAGATAACCATGAAGATCGAGAGAAAAGGGAATATTCCCGAAGTGATAAACTCGATCAGGGGCACAAAAGGAAGGGTAAAACCGCTTTGAAGACAATTATATAAGAAAGGCGAGGCTGAAGGCAAAGACACATAACTTTTAGCATTTATAGCAACTTAGAGGAATAGGCATTTATTTCAGTTTTTTATATCAAGCTACTACTCGTTTAGGGATTTGCAGTCTTAGGTTACTAGAACTAGGATCTCGCCAACAGCTCTTGTGGCCAAGGCTATTTTCTTTCTTGTAAACGCTTAAACGTAAACTCAGAATAAGATCTCTTTTACTCTTCTTTAACTACATTCAAATGCTTCTCTATTTCGTTTGTTCTCATCGTTTGATTATCTCGTGTTTAGTTTAAAGCAGATTATCCAGGATCTCCTGGAAAAGTTAGGGTTTCTTGACTTCCTAAAGTTTACGGAAATCGACAGTGCAAATTTCGGTTCCCACACTCATCATTTGCAAGACAAGTCCTTGGCCGAAATTTAGACTATTTATTAGGGTTTTCTATCTTAGTTAGAGCTAGGCAGCCTAAGCAAGAAAGTTGTAAAGCGTTCTAGAGGCTGAAACAGAGTTGGAACACCTTGTTCTGTTTATTGGAGAGAGAGATCTGCCATCATTACAGAAAAGATCTTGAACTCCTTTCTTATTACTCAGTTTATTCATGCAATTTATTTTCATACTTTAATCATGTCATTTATTGCTATGTCTGAGTAATTCATTGTTAGATTTAGGGTTATTCAATGGTAGTAATGTCTTGTTGATTTTATAGAATTGTTAGGGTAATCTTCTTGGTTATTTGTTTAAGTTGTTCTTAATGCTAGGTTGAATTTGATCACCTCAATCTTAGAAACTAGGGTTCCATATCACAAGCGAAAGCATGTTTATGAACCTGAACCTATCTTAAACAATCTAAATAACTGGTAATAAACGAGAGTTGAATCGAAAGTTTAGAGAATCCATCAGATTGCGAAACCCGTACTGTTTAGAATGAGCATCGATCGACGTCACCTTGTGGGAATCGATCGACACTCAGTCGAGATGCGCGAGAGAGATCTCATAAACAATTAGGTTTGAGTTCGAGAACGACGCTTAATTAAAACCCTATCAATCTATTAATTTGCATTATCTGATACTACCTGAGAATTTCCCCTAAGTCTAATCCCTTAATCTAATCTTCACAAAGTAAATCAATCTTGAAATCATGTTTATTATTATTATTACAATTTGTCTAACAATAAGTTTATTGTGCAATCCTAGAGTCTATGTGGATTCGATCCCTAAGTACTACACTGAACCTCTTATTTGAGAGAGTAAAGTGGAAAATAGGGTTAATTTGAGAAGTGATATAAAATACCCACAACATCAATGATCAATCCTGAGGAGAAAGCTCAAAGAGAAAACCTCTTTCACACTCGCTGCACCATCAAAGCTAAGGTATGTAACTTGGTTTTAGATGGAGGATCATGTACTAACATGGCTAGCAAGTATATGGTGGACAGGTTAGGTCTTGAAACAACCAAGCACCCTCGGCCTTATAGGTTTCAATGGTTAGACGACAAGACTTAGTTGAAGGTCACTGAGCAAGTCAACATATCTTTTAGTGTTTGTAAGTATCAAGATGAGGTGTTGTGTGATGTAGTCCCCATGCAAGCCGGTCACATCCTATTAGGGAGGCCTTGGCAATTTGATCGAGCTACATATAACAATGGGCGTACCAACTACTACTACTTCAAATTCAAGGACTGCAAATACAACTTAGCTCCTCTAAGCCCATTTTAGGTGCATGAGTTGCAAGCTAAGATGAACAAGGAGGATCAGGTAAGTAAGACTAAACTTATGATTTCCCCTGGTTCCATTATTAAGACTTTAACTGGTAAAGGTGCCGTGCTACTAATGATTTTGAAAGAATGTCTAAGTGTAAGAAGTTCAGACCGACACTTTCCAAAGCAAGCTCAAGCCATGCTAGACAAGTTCCAAGATGTGTTTCTTGATGAGATACCAGCTGGGTTGCCTCCTATCAGAGGAATAGTGCAGCATATTGATCTTGTTACCAGTTCTGCCTTACAAGACAAACCAGCTTATAGGATGAATCCAGAGGAAACCAAGGACCTAAAAAAGCAAGTACAAGACCTTATGGATAAAGGATACATCCGAGAGAGTCTAAGTCCATGTGATATGCAGTTCTCTTAGCTCCCAAGAAGGAAGGATCATGGAGGATGTGTGTAGATTGCCGAGCCATCAACAACATCACCATCAAATACAGACACCCAATCCCACGCCTATATGACATGCTTGATGAACTAAGTGGAGCAACCATCTTTTCTAAGGATGACCTGAGAAGTGGGTACCATCAAGTAAGGATGCGTGAAGGAGATGAGTGGAAGACTGCTTTCAAGACCAAGCAAGGTCTATACGAGTGGTTGGTCATGCCCGTTGGGCTAACCAAGAACATTCATGCGGCTTATGAACCAGGTTCTTAGGTCACTTTTAAGTAAATTTGTTGTTGTCTACTCTGATGATATACTTATTTACAAAAAGAGATTAGATGATCACATTAGAAATGTAGAACTTGTTTTCCTTACACTTCGGAAGGAATGTCTATATGCCAACCTAAAGAAGTGCACCTTTTGTACTGATCAGCTTGTTTTCTTAGGATTTTTAGTGAGTAGACAGGGACTCTAGGTGGACGAGGAGAAGATCAAAACCATACAAGAATGGCCAACTCAACAACCATTGTGCATGTTAGGAGTTTTCATGGACTAGCCAGTTTCTATAGGTGTTTTGTTAGGGACTTCATCACCATAGCTTCTCCTTTAACAGCTGTGGCCAAGAAGAATGTTCCTTTTGAATGGGGAGATATCCGCAGGAATCTGCATTCAACACCTTGAAGGCTAAGTTAACTCAAGCACTGGTTCTAGCTCTTCCTGACTTTTAGGAGATGTTTGAAGTAGAGTGCGATGCCTCCGGAGTGGCATAGGAGCTGTCTTACATCAGACAAAGAAACCAGTAGACTTTTTTAGTGAGAAATTAAGTCGTAAAACTCTCAACTACCCCACATATGACAAGGAGCTATAGGCGTTGGTTAGGGCTTTGGAGGCATGGCAACACTACTTGTTATCTAAGGAATTCATCATCCACACTGATCATGAGACTCTAAAACATTTAAGGGGTCGTACATCACTCAAGAGAAGACATGCTAAGTGGCTGGAGTTTATTGACACATTCCCATATGTAATCAAGTACAAGAAGGGAAAGAAGAATGTGGTAGCTGATGCCTTTTCCAGAAGACATGCCTTGATCACTACCATGGATGTGAGGGTACTAGGTTTGAGCACATCAAGGAGTTATACAAAGATGATCCAGAGCTGAAAGAGGCCTTCCAATCATGTGGAAAAGGAGTTTTCCATTCCTATCATTTGCATGAGGGATTTCTGTTTCGGGACAAGAGGCTTTGTGTTCCTCAAGGCTCAATAAGAGATCTCATTTTACAAGAAGCACACGGTGGAGGTCTTATGCGTCACTTTGGAGTAGACAAAACCTTGGCAGTTGTAGCTGATCACTTCTACTGGCCGCATCTCAAGAGAGATGTTAAGAGACAGTGTGCTAGATGTGTACCTTGTCACAAAGCAAGTCCAGGTCCCATCCTTATGGTTTATACTTACCTTTACCAATTCCTAACACCCCTTGGGAGGATATTTTTATGGATTTTGTCTTAAGTTTGCCCAAGATAAGACACAAGGATTCAATCTTTGTAGTGGTGGACCAGTTCTCCAAGATGGCTTACTTCATACCATGTGATTAATCTAATGATGTCACTCAAACTGCAGACTTGTTCTTTAAAGAGATTGTACGTTGACATGGCATACCAAGGACCATTGTGTCTAATAGAGACACCAAGTTCTTGAGCCACTTATGGAGGACACTATGGAGAAAGCTAGGTACCAAACTACTTTTCTCAACAACTTGCCATCCACAAATAGATGGACAAACTGAAGTGGTAACCGAACTCTATCTACCTTGCTTAGAGTCACTGTTGGTCGTAATTTAGACACTTGGTTAGATTGCATACCATTGATTGAATTTCCTTATAACCATGCTTCTCATTCTGCTACTAAGATGTCTCCTTTTGAAGTTATTTATGGATTTAACCCACTAACCCCTTTGGATCTTAAGCCAATTCCACAGGTTGAGCAAATTAATCAGGATGGGTTAAAAAAAGGAGAGGCCATCAAGAAGCTACACCGAAAAGTCTGGGAGAATGTTATCAAGAAAACCGAGCAGTACAAGAGGACAGCTGATAAGAAGTGCAAGAAGATGACTTTCCAACCAGGAGAATGGGTCTGGATACACATGAGGCCTGAAAGAGTTCCACCAAAGAAGAGTTCCAAACGAGCTCCTAGAGGAGATTGTAACACCCCCGTACCGTCCTAGGCCGGACTAACCCGAACGGCCCGCTGGTGTCACAATAATAGATCGCCGAAACAGGTCGATCAAGGTTCCCGAACAAATTCAGGCTTTTAGCCAACCTATTCCAGGTCACTAATAACTCGGGACAATGTCCTAAGACTTTTCAATCCATACCATGGTCAAGAGTTGTGTTAACCCGGACAAGGTTTATATCATTTGAGTACAACAACGTCCAATATAAAACATCCATTTTATTAATAATAGGCGGAAACATCATTACAAATATATTCAGAGTTTGTGCACAGCTTAGAGCCAAAATATAATAATTATACATACATGCAAAAACTATAATCCTTGCATAAGCCACCAACACTACGCCGGCTTCCTAACATTCCATGCTTCTCTCTAGAGTTCCCGCCTACTAGTTACCTTCATGGGAAGGGGGTGTGAGTAATCTTAAAATTACTCAGTGACTTCCAAATAACAAGAATCCCCATAAAACATGCCCAAACAAACAACACATAATAACATCAACAATATGCATGCAGCTAAACAATGCGGAAACCAAATAAACAATGCATGAATTCAATCTCAATGCGCAGACTCATCTCAACGCGAAGGACCAAGACAGCCGTATGCCTTTCCCAACTCAACACAATGTCTAAACTCTATCTTAGACACCAATTATACGCTCAACAATTCAGAAGCTAGCACTCTCTACAACATCCTAGGGATCCCAACACATCGCATATGGACGCCTTCCAGCCTCATCAATTGAACACTCCCGGCTATAAACACATGAGTCGTATATCCGTGAAACAACATCTCCAAAGAATCACCCGCAGGTGCTATACCATAGGACTACATCGTCATGTAGCGCTCGTCCATGGCCGCGACCCACTTAACGGTGACGAGCGGATGAGGGAGGTCATTCAGCTTCCGGGAATCGCAACACGAGCAATTATCACCAGATACATATTATACACCACTGGAGAATCACAACACGAGCGAGATACCACCAGGCTTAAACACACCACCAGATAATCGCAACACGAGTGAGATACAACCGGGGTCAACACAAGCTTGACAAATCCTCCATCAAGTGTCCGATACCTGAAGGATTAGCGACTGGTTGCATGCCCTACTCCACCTGGAATAGACAACACAAAACACAAGCACTATTCTCCACGAATAGGCTAACAACAAAACAGTCCTAGCTAACCTACATGGTTAAGCTAGACTCAACATGCAACCACAACACACAATAGTTGTATCCACCTACATGGTACTAGACTAGACAACACAAATCAATTCATCACAATGCAGCGCAAGCATTACCACAATTCCGCACCTACATGATTATCACCTCATATCATCTCTATGTATGCTTCATACCTCAACTTAACGATATGCATATCTACTCATTCCATAACATCTAGATGACCATACACTTTCTACATGTATGCAACAAACCATCATAACATCATCTATATAAGCATGCAACATGATATCAACATCATCTAAATATGCATGCCTCACAACATCATCCAACTCTAGACAAGCATGCATCATACATCATCATCATCTAAACAAGAATGCATTATCACATCAATATCATCAAGATAATCATTCAATCAAATAATTAAACAATCATGCATGGCGACTACACATGCTTACCACCACCTGCACAAAACCTTTAATTTTATCCGTCTCGGGTTTCCGTTTAAATACCCATCGTTCCAAGCTCTCCACCTGAAATAAACCATCAGAAAACTCATACAATTTCCCTGGAACCCACCTATGGTTTGGACTAAGGCCGACTGACACGACCCATGCTTTCCCGATGCTCCTTCTAAACGCTAACTTCCCAAACATAAAAGTTCTCCACCGAAAACTCACTTTCTCTCACTAGAAACTCTCTCACTCTTTAAGGGATGCTTACCACTGTTTAGGATGGGAGAAATGAAGGGAATGGATGGATTTTTATAGGTGAGGGGTGGCTCTGCATGGCTGTGCAAGGTGTCACTCTCACATTCACTTTTGGATGGAATGTGGACACATGGAAATCCCGAAAACAAATGGCATTGATCTCCTCTCCTCAAAACAAGTATACACCTTCTGGAAGACTCATCTGAAGGTGCCACACGTCCATCACTTCCAGACAAAGAGAGCTTGACACTTGGTTCCACTAAGAAGACGCCACTTCGCTTCCATTTCGATAAATTATAAAATGCCCCATCAACTCCGATCAAAACGCTTTTGCCTCATCATCACTCCCAAAGTAAACTTCATTTGAATGTAATCTATAAAAAAAATTCAGAAACTCTCCATTGCACAAAAATCGCTTATCGATTCCATCGATATCGTTTTACCGCAAAACGAAGACTTCTGACCAACTTGATTCTAACACAACCAAACATCTTTTCTTGACCCACTGGAGTTAACTAGACAAAGCTTTCTTCAATTTACATGACTTCAAAATCTCGCCTTGGCCCTCGTTGAATTTCAATTTAGATGCATCGACCATCATGCAATCCAGTCGATCCAAACAAAAACTGCTTCGACCAAACTTCTTATTTTGATCTTCTGAAGCTACTACAACTCTTGGTTTCTTCTTTTAAACACTTTAATTCCCTCAACCATATTTACTCTTAACCAGGATCATTACATTCTCCCCCTCTCATTAGAATTTGTTCCAAATTCTATAGAGTTCTTGACGTCCCCGCTTCATCTTCAAAGAATTTTGGATAACTCTGGTGAAACCTCTCTTTGTCTTCCGAAGTTATCACCATGCGTTTCTGTCTTCCCCAAAATACTTGAAACTGAGGGATTTCTCTATTCTTTAGCTTCCTCATGCGTCGCTCTCCAATTCGTATTGGCCCTTATGGATAAGTGAGATCCATTCTCAACTCTGAAATTCTCTCAGGCTCGATAGCATTTGGATCACAAACGTGCTTTCTTAGCATAGACAAATGAAATACGTGATGTAAATTCATGTCCTCTGGTAGCTCTAACATGTAGGCCACTTCTCCCACTCTTCCAATGATCTGGTATGGACCAATGAAACGAACTACCAACTTTCCAATATTTCCAAACCTATCTTTTCCTTTTTGAGCTGCCACTTTGAGATACACCATATCTCCAACTGCAAACACTACCTCTCATCTCCCTTGATCAGCATACTTCTTTTGGCGATCTTGCGCCTTCTTCATGTTTTCTTGGATAAGTTGCAGCTTCTCTAAAGTCTCCTCAATAGTTCCTGGTCCGAATAACCGTCTCTCTCCAGCTTCAGCCCAACATAGAGGCGTTCAACATGGTCTCCCATACAACGCCTCATAAGGTGACATAGCTATGCTGGCATGGAAACAATTGTTGTATGACAACTCTATCAAAGGTAGATAGTTTTCCCATGTACCTGCCCAATTGAGGATGCACAACCGTAACATATCTTCTATCGACCGGATAGTTGTTTATGTCTGTCCGTCCGTTTCCGGATGAAAGTCAGTACTGATATGCAACTCTGTGACCAATGCCCCTTGTAATGCTCTCCAAAATGCTGATGTAAACCTCATATCTCAATCAGAGACAATGTCTGCTGGCATTCCATTGAATCTTATAATCTGGTGATATACAACTCAGGTAATGTCTCTATGTTATCTGTATCTCTTATCGCTAACAAGTGTGCCACCTTAGTTAGTCGATCCATGATCACCCAAATTGCATTATTTAATCTTCCTCTCGTCCATTGATACTGTATCCCATTTCCACTCTAGTATGGGTAAACTCTGAGCCTTCAGGCTCGTCCATGACGCTAGTTCATGTTGAGGACAGGGAGCAGGCTCCGAAATCAATGCCCCCTCCTTTGTCTAAGCGAGGAATCGTTCTAGGGCTGTCTGCTCCTTGTGCTGCTCCGGTCGTTCCTCCGAAAAGTCGAAAAAGAAATCCTCCTGCCGGCGAGGACGCTAAGTGTTTGTTTTCATGACACCGTGCCAAGGTTTGTTTTCGAAGATCTTTCCCGTTTTCGTGTTGTACCGTTTTCTAACATGTACGGGACCTTGTGCAGTTTGTATCCTTGATCGATGAGATGATTACTGAGTGTGGGTCGGAGGTCGAGCGTCTTACAAGGAAATTAGTGGAGTCTCGAGAAGAGTCACCGGCGTTTGAGAAGAAGTTAAAGGTTATCGAAGATGCTCATTCAACTGAGGTGTCCCGGTTCAAGACTCGGATTGACGTACTCGAGCTAGACCTTGGGAAGACTGCGAGCTCCCTTCTTAAGGTGAAGCAGGTCGGCAAGACGAAAGATTCGAAAGCTCATCGGCTTTAGCAACGCCTTCAGAGTGAAGACGATTGGATGGCACGTGGGATCGAGGAAGCCAAGATGGCCTTTCGCGCTGAGTTTGGGGCCTGCTTGGCGAGGATTGCAAGTTCCCTCGATGCTTTGTCGGCCATCCAAAGTAGGGATCCGGCTCTCGCGTCCGTTAAGGGAAGAATGAGCGAGGTCCGGTTGTTCCAGAGTGATGCTCCCCTATCTCCACGAGCCGAGGAGGCCAGGCTTTCAGCGCACTGAGAAGAGTTGGGGGTTGATGAGGGCAATTTCGACACGATCCTTGGCAGTCTGAGATCCGAATACCTCCTTCCGCCGTGCTTGGGCGATATGGGAGGGCAGGATGCCGTGGCCATTGAAGGTGCGGCCCCCAGCTCGGATGAGGTGATGGTTGAAGGTGAGGTCGCAGGATCTGATAATAAGTGATGTTGCAGTCTCATCTGAGACTTTTTTATGTTTTTCCTTTACGTTTGGATTGGCCAAGTGTGGCTTTGTTTTTATTATGGGACTGACCGTGTGTGGCTTTGAATCCCTTCTGCTTTGCGGCTTTTGTATGAATGGACCAAGCTTTTTATCAAAAGGGTTTGAAGTTTAAGAGTTTGTTGATTAGTTGTGTGTAGAGGAAAGATTATGAGTTGTCATCTCACAACCTAACTCTTCTTTGTAGATTGTTCTATTCGTTGCTCGTTCAAGATGTGCGGAAAAGTTCTATGAGCGTTTAGATGTGAACGAAGAAGAGACATGCTTTCAGGATCTCGTATTTTTTGATATTCATGCCTAGAGACGTAAGAGACCAGTGTGATGGGTTTAGGGCAAGACCTAGGTTTACTCTCAGTTAAAGCTATGCGATGACTAATCAGCTTTCGTTTTGCATGTTGTGATTTCAACCTGATTCCGTACCGCTTTAAAGTACGTGATATGTTCTCGGATTATACAACTTGAATGGTCAAAATCGAGCATCTCTTTGAGGACAATTTTTAAGTCTCCCGAAAGTGCTGACCAAAAATTCTGGATTTCTTGTATTGCGCTATTATCCTTGTGTCGGATGTATGAGAACTATCCTTGTGATAACTTAGTTTGTTTAGGAAGTTGCGAGTTCGTTGTGATCAGCAACAAACTTCTTGGTGGATATTACCGTTTGAGTTTTCGCGAAAGATACATGTTTGAGAGGGTGTGCGTGTTTTATAGTCGTTGGCGGACTGTTTCTTATGAAAAAGGGTTCCTCGTGCATTGTTGACGTCTCGCCAAGTCAAGGGTTTGAATTTTCTTTATGTTGCGTCTTGCAACAAGATTGTTTGCGGTGTTTTGCACGGCTGTTTCGTCATTTTTTACATCGGTTTTTGGGCGAAGTAAATTATGAGGTTTGAGTTTTTGATGATCGAAGAATTTTGCGAGAAATACTCAAGTTTTTTTTTAGAAAAACTTTTCGGAAATATCGAGTACAATAGCGGATATTTTGAAATATTTTGAAATATTTTGGGAGTATACTAGTATATGTATACGTACCCAGTCCCCCCCTCCTTTTTAGAGAGGGGGACAGCTGAACTCGTCTTGTGACGAGTTGCCTACGTACCCCTTTCTGGGGATCAAGCCGTCTTGTAGTTTAGTTTTAAGCGCATGCATAGTGATAGTACTTTTTTAGGTGCATTGCGTTCCAGGTTCTAGGAACCTTGACGTCCTGCATTAGTGATCTTGTAAGCGCCTGGTCGCACTAGTTTTGTGATTTTTGTACGGTCCTTTCCAGTTTGCTCCAAGTTTTCCTACGTTTCGCTCAGCAGTGTTTTGGAAGACTTTTCGTAGGACTAAATCTCCTTCTTTGAACCTACGGCTGCACACGTTTGAATTGTAGTACCTCGCGGCTGCTTGTTGGTATTTTTGAATTCGTATGAGTGCATGATCTCAACGTTCGTTTATTAGGTCGAGGTCGCCAAGCAATATTAGGTTGTTCAAATCTTCGCGCTCTGGGAGTAGCCTTCAGCGTACTCCGGGAAATTTGACTTCTGCCAGTACCACGCATTATGCTCCGTAAACGAGTGTGAATAGGGTTTCCCCTGTTGCTCGTCTAGGAGTTGTCCGATGTGACCATAAGACTCCTTCTAGTTCTTCGGCCCATTTACCCTTTTTGGCGTCTAGGCATTTTTTGAGTCCATCGGGGATAGTTTGTTAATAGTTTCAGCATGTCTGTTGCATTGTGGGTATCTGTGAGTTGATATGGTCAATCATATTTTCCACTTTTCGCAAAAGGCTTTGAATCTAGTCGAGATGAATTGCGATATGTTGTCTGTTATGATTTCGTATGGGACGCCATGCCTACAGATAATGTTTCTCCATATGAAGCTTTCGACCTGAGAGTCTTTGATGCTTGCGTAGGAGCCTGTTTCCACCCACTTCGAGAAAAAATAGGTTAAGACAAGCAAGAAGCGATTCTGTTTAGATCTATGCTTGGGACCGACAATGTCCATGGACCATCACATGAATGGATACGGTGCCAAAATTGATGATAGGACCTCAGATGGTTGATGGATGGTGGGAGAGTGTCTCTGACATTTTTTGCATTTTCGTGCATAATTCTCGAAGTCCTTGATCATTGTTAGCCAGTAGTAGCCTTGGCGTTTGATTTTGACTGCGAGGGATCTTCCGCCAGAGTGGTTTCCGCAGGATCAAGAGTGAATTTCTCCCATTATCCCTCGCGCTTTTTCTCCTTCTACGCAGGTCATAAGGGGTCCGGAGAATCTCCATTTGTAGAGTTCTCCTTCTACCAATAAGTATCGCGCGGACTGGGCCTTAATTTTTCGGGCTGCCCAGTTCTCTGTCGGGAGTGTTCCGTCTGTGATGTATGCTAGAATTGTTTGCATCCATGGTTTGTTGAACCCGTATTCAATTTGTTCATGTTACTTTTCCGGTTGGGTATCGATTTCGTTTGCATTATCGTCATGTGGGTTGATTAAGTTCACGATGATTGGTGGTCTGATGCTAGGGTGCTCTATGAATCCACGAGGATTACCCTTCTTAGACCCAGATCAGAGCTGGACGCTAGTGTGGCCAGGGCATCTGCCAGGGCGTTCCGCGCGAGGAATCCATGTAAGAACGAATTGACGAAGCTTTGGGTTAAATCCCGGACAACCTTCAAGTAGGCGTCCATTCTTTCGTCTCTTGCTTCGTATTCGCCGTTGTACTGATTTGGTACCAGCGCCGAGTCGCAATACGCGTGGATGTTGTGTATTTTCAGGCCGCGAGCCAGTCTTAAGCCAGCAATGAAAGCTTCGTACTCGGCTTCATTGTTGGAAGCTGGAAAACTTATTCGAAACGATTGTTCCAGTACTTCTTTTGTTGGCGAAGTCAGTCGGATTCCGATCTTGGAGCCTTGTTTGGATGACTACCCATCAACGTGGAATGTCCAGGTCGAGTCCTGCTCTTGGTTTGTTGTGCACCATGTGGGGAGTTCTACCAAGAAGTCAGCGAGCATTTGCGATTTTGCGCAAGCTTTTGCTCAATACTAGATATCGTATTCGCTTAGCTCGACTGCCCACTTTGCTAGTCTTCCAGATTGATTGGGGTTATGCAAGATCATTCGCAGAGGAAATGAAGTGAGTACCACAATCGTATGAGATTGGAAATAAGGCCTCAGTTTTCGGGCTGACATTATGACCGCAAGAGCCAGTTTTTCCTTTAGCGGGTATAGCATCTCTGCATCCAGAAAGGTCTTACTTACGTAGAAGATGGGTTTGTTCGCCTCGCTCTACTCGGATGAAGACTCTGCTTACAACTGTTATGGATACTGCGATATACAAAAAAGGTGCTCCCCTTCTATGGATTTTGGGAGCATTGGGAGAGTGGCAAGATAGTGCTTCAACTGTTGGAAAGCTTCCTCGCACTCCTCGGTCCACTAGAATTTCTTATTCCCTTTCAAGTTGTCGTAGAAAGGTAGGCCTTTGTCTGTTGACCGTGAGATAAAACGGCTGAGTGCTACGACTCCACCCGTTAATCTCTTCACCTCTCGTTTTGTTCTTGGGGATGCCATATCGATCAATACGGTGATCTGCTTTGGATTTGCCTTGATCCCCCAAAAGGTTATGCGGTATCCTAGAAATTCTTTCGATGCTACCGCGAACCTGCACTCTGCGGGGTTCAGTTTCATGTTATGTAGGTTTAACCACTCGAAGCATTCTTGGAGATGGTTGACATGGTCTTGTTCCTCAAGAGATTTTATGAGCATGTCGTCGATGTATCACTCCATAGTTTTTCCGAGTTGTTCGAAGAACATTTGGTTAACCAATCGCTGATAGGTTGCACCAGCGTTCTTAAGTCCGAACGGCATTACTCTGTAACAATAAGTGTTTCGGTCGATTATGAACGCAGTTTTTTTCCTGATAGGTTGCACCAGCATTCATCATGATCTGATTGTACCCAGAGAAAGCATCCATGAATGACAACAGTTTGTTTCCTGCTGTTGCTTCGACCAGACGATCGATGTGAGGCAGTGGGAAACTATCCTTTGGACATGCTTGGTTGAGATCGGTGAAATCGATGCAGACTCGCCACTTTCCGTTTTTCATTTTAACGACAACTGGGTTAGCGAGCCAAACAGGATACCTTACCTCTGTTATGGATCCGACTTTGAGGAGTTTTTCGACCTCGTCGTTAACTGCAGAAGCCAGTTCAGGACCCAATTTTTGTCTTTTCTGTTTGACCGGTTTGAAAGTTGGATCGACGTTAAGTTCGGGACATGAAATGTTGATGTTAATCCCTGGCGTGTCTTCCGCAGCCCACGCGAACGTGTGTAAGTTCTTTTTTAGACAGACGATAAGCTCCGTTTTTAAAGGCTCGCGAAGATTAGTGCCGATTTCAACGCAGCGGTCTGGGAATGTTTCGTCGAGGCATCTCGTGATTGTGTTTTCCCTTGAGTGCCTCGGCTACTCGTGATTGCCAAAAGATTTCTGTTTCATTTGGTCCTAAGGCGTTGTCGTCAATATAAAACTTCCTTTTCTTGTTGGAAGGAGTCTCTAATGACGAGCCCTTGCGTTTTAGTTCTGCGGCGAAACAGACTTGCGAGATTTTTCGATTACTCCAGATTGTCTCGATTTTATGTGGTGTTGGAAACTTGAGACATAGATGGTAGGTCGATGGCACCGCCTGCATTGAATTTAGCCATGGAGTTCCTACGATCGCGTTATACGACGAGGGTTGGTCAACTACCAGAAACTCCACGATTCTTGTTATACTCCCGGCCTCGACCGTGAGGTTTATTGTCCCGAGAGTCATAGTCACTTCCCCCGAGATTCTTAATAGCGACTTGGGTATTCCAGGATTGTGGATAGATCGATTTCCATCGTCTTGAGGGTATGCTTGAAGATGATATCAGCCGAGCTTCCAGTGTCGACTAATATCCGAGCGACATCGATGTTCTGAATCGTCAACTCGACGACAAGGAGGTCGTTATGGGGTTTGACCTGATCGGTCGTTGCCCTTTCCTTGAAGAAGATGACGTTACTGCCTGTTGGATTAGGCATATCTAGTGCCAAACTGTGGGAACCGAAATTCACACTGTCGATTTTATAATCTTAAGGGAAGTCAAAAAGATTCAACTTTTCCAGAGGTCCCGGATTATCTGCGTAAACACATGAAACAAAGAATAAAGAGATAACATAATACCGAAAGTAAATTTTACTAAGGCGTTTTATTGATTGATAACGATAGAGTTACAGAATTTCAGCGAGAATGAGATAAACATAGTTCGTCAGCAATGGAGAACGAAAGAACAAAGTAAACGTTATAAGTATCGGACTTGCTAGTTTAACCACCTGAATTCTAAGTTCACCTAAAGCTAACAATAGTTTCTAGACCTAATCTTGGGATCCCTTCGCCTTTAGCCTTAGTTATCCTTATATATGCCTCTTGAGGCGGTTTATCCCCTTTTTCCCGAATCAAGTTTATCTCCTTTCCGGAAATATTCCTTTTACTCTCGATCTTCATGGTTATCTTTGGAAACTTTACATTTATCTTTTGATTTCTCGATATTTATCTCTATGTGAATAAAGGTAGACCGTCGTAACACCATTGGTCTTGGTTTCGTATGAAAACGTAAGCGGGCCTTTAGTCGCAATTTAGGCCTCTCAGACAGTTTTTCCGACTTTGAGCGTTTTTCTGATTTCTCTGAAAGACCGTCTTTGATACGACATCAATTTTAAGCATGAGTTCAAACTTCTCGTACAACTTAGGCAACTTTGGAGTTAAGCCAACAGTTGCCGTTTTACACGATTGGTTTGAACTTTATACAAAAACTGAGTCTTTGCGGTTTTTATCGTAAAGTTCCAACAATAATTCCGATTGAGACGAAACGAAAAGATTTTATCTAGATTTGAGAGAGGAGCTAGAGGGAGTGATCCAGGTCGCCATATGGCGACCTGGGAGCTGCATTTGTCAACCTAGAAGTTGTTTGTCGAGTCTTACTTGTTTCTATTGTAAAATATCAATGGGAACTCCGATTGAGACAAAACGAAAAGCATTTCGATCACGACTCGAAGAGGAATACAAAGAAGAGACACAGGTCTCCATATGGCGTCCAAGGCTTGGAGAGATGAGGTCGCCATATGGTGACACGGTCTTTGAAGGGCTAGGTCGTTGTATGGCGACCCGGACTCGGAGAGTTTAGGTCGCTGATGGCGACCCAGACTGTACGAGTTCAGGTTGCCATATTTGCGAGTGCGGGTTGCCATATGGCGACCCTTGCTTTTGCGAGTGCTGCTCGCCATATGGCGACCCGTGCTTTGCCAGTGCGGGTCTTTCATATGGCGACCCGTGCTTTGAAAGTGTGGGTCGCCATATGGCGACCCGTGTACTGCGAGTGTAGGTCGCCATATGACGACCTAGATTCGAGATGCTCTTGTTCTTTCCAAACTACTTTTTTGATAAGTTACTCTAGAAATGGTAGCCTTAGTCGGTGTTTTCGAGAGAACCGTTTTGACCCCAACACATAGCCCGAGTCAATCTGGAAGGCTAGCAAAGTGGGCAATCGAGCTAAGCGAATACGGTATTGAGTATCGAGCGAAAGCTTGCGCAAAATCGCAAGTGCTCGCTGACTTCATGGTAGAACTTCCCACAGGGTGCACAACGAACCAAGAGCCGGATTCGACCTGGACACTCCACGTTGATGGGTCGTCATCAAAACAAGGCTTCGGGGTCGGAATCATCCTGTCTTCACCAACAGGGGAAGTACTGGAACAATCATTTCAATTGATTTTCTCGGCTTCCAACAACGAAGCCGAGTATGAAGCTCTCATTGCTGGCTTACGACTGGCTCGCGTCCTGAAATTATGCAACATCCACGCGTATTGTGAGTCGCAGCTGGTAGAAAATCAGTACAGCGGAGAATACAAGGCAAGAGATGAAAGAATAGACGCCTACTTGAAGGTTGTCTGGGACTTAACCCAAAGCTTCAATCAATTCACTTTGACACGGATCCCTCGCACGGAGAACGCCAGGGCAGATGCCCTGGCCGCACTAGCGTCCAGCTCTGATCTAGGTCAGTGCAGGGTAATCCCCGTTGAATTCATAGAGCACCCTAGCATCGGACCACCAATCGTCGTGAACTTAATCGACCCACAGGACGATGATGAAAATGAAATTGATACCTAACTGGAAAAGGAACACGAACAAATCGAATACGGGTTCAACAAACTATGGATGCAGACCATCCTAGCATACATCACAGACGGAACACTCTCGGCAGAGTAATGGGCGGCCCGGAAAATTAAGGCCCAGTCCGCGCGATACGTATTGGTAGAAGGAGAACTCTACAAATAGAGATTCTCCGGACCCCTTATTACCTGCATAGAAGGAGAGAAAGCGCAAGGGATAATGGGAGAAATTCCCTTTGGATTCTGCGAAAACAAATCCGGCGGAAGATCCCTCGCAGTCAAAATTAAACGCCAAGGTTAGTACTGGCCAACAATGATCGAGGACTGCGAAAATTTTGCACGAAAATGCAAAAAATGTCAAAGACACACTCCCACCATCCATCAACCAGCCGAGGTCCTCTCGTCAATTTCAGCACCGTACCCGTTCATGCGATGGTCCATTGAAATCATCGGTCTCATGCATAGATCTAAAAATAAATGCTTCTTGCTCGTCTTAACCGATTTTTTCTCGAAATGGGTGGAAGCAGACTCCTATGCAAGCATCAAAGAATCTCAGGTCGAAAGCTTTGTATGGAGAAACATTATCTTCAGGCATGGCATCCCATACGAAATCGTAACTGACAACGGATCACTATTCATCTCTACTAGATTTGAAGCCTTCTGCGAGAAGTGGAAAATACGATTGACCAAATCAACTTCCAAATACCCACAATGCAATAGACAGGCTGAAACTAATAACAAGACCATCCTTGATGGGCTTAAAATGCCTAGATGCCAAGAAGGGTAAATGGGCGGAGGAACTAGAAGGAGGCTTATGGTCACATCGGACAACTCCTAGACGAGCAACAAGGGAAACTCCATTCGCCCTCGTTTACAGAGTAGAATGTGTGGTACCTGCAGAAGTCGAATTTCGCAGAATACGCAGAATGCTACTCCCAGAGAGCGAAGATTTAACAACCTAATGTTGCTTGACGACCTCGACCTAATAAACAAACGTCGGTATCTGACACTCATACGAATTCATAACTATCAACAAGCAGCCGCAAGGTACTACAATTCAAACATGCACAGCCGTAGTTTCAAAGAAGGAGACTTAGTCCTACGAAAGGTCTTTCAAAACTGCCAGCAAAACACATGAAAACTCGGAGCAAACTGGGAAGGTTCGTACAAAGTCATAAAAGTAGTGCGACCGGGCACTTACGAAATCACTAACATGCAGGACGTCAAGGTTCCTAGAACTTGGAACGCGATGCCCCTAAAAAAAATACTATTACTAAGCATTCGCTTAAAGCTTAACTACGAGATGACTTGATCCCCAGCAGGGGGTACGTAGGCAACTCGTCGCAAGATTAGTTCAGCTGTCCTCCCTCTCTAAAAAAGGGGGAGTGGGTACGTATACTTATACTCGTATACTCCCAAAAAATTTCAAAATATCCGCTTCTGTACTCGATATTTTCGAAAAGTTTTTCTAAAAAGAAAACGCGAGTTTTTCTCGTAAAATTCTTCTTTCATCAAAAACTCAAATCTTGTAATCAAACCCTCAACTTGGAGAGACTTCGCCAACGCACAAGGAAACCTTTTTCATAAAAAACAGTCCGCCAGCGACTACAAAACATGCACACCATCTCAAAGACGTGTCTTTCAAGAAAGCTCTAAAACGGTAATATCTACCAATAAGATTTTTGCTGATCAAAACGAACTCGCAATGTCCTAAACAGACTAAGTTATCTCACAAGGATAGCTCTCATACATCCGACACAAGGATAATAGCTCTATACAAGAAATCCAGAATTTTTGGTCAACACTTTCGGGAGCCTTAAAAATTGTCCTCGAAGAGATGCTCGATTTTGACCATACAAGTCATATAAGCCAAGAACATATCCGGACTTTAAAGCGATACAAAATCAGGTTGAAATTGCAACATGCAAAATGAAAGCCGATTAGTCATCGCATAGCCTTAACCGAGAGTAAACCTAGGTCTTGCCCTTAAACCAGCACACTGGTCTCTAACATCTCTAGGCATGAATATCGAAAGATACGAGATCCTGAAAGCATGCCTCTTCATTCACATCTAAATGCTCACAGAACTTTTTTGCACATCTCGAACGAGCAACGAAAAGAACGATCTACAAAGAAGACTTAGGTTGTGAGATGACAACTCATAATATTCCCTCAACACGCAACTACTCGACACACTCTTAAACCTCAAATCCTTCCAATAAAAATATTGGTTCATTCATGCAAAAGCCGCAAAGCGGCAGGTATTCAAAGCCACACACGGCCAGTCCTGAAATAATAACAAGGCCACACTTGGTCGATCCAAACATAAACGAAAAACATAAAATTCTCAAACGAGACTGCAACCTCACTCGTCATCAGTTCTTGCAACCTCACCTTCGACCATCACCTCGTACAAGCTTGGGGCCGCACCTTCAACGACCACGGCATCCTGCCCTCCCATATCGCCCAAGCACGGCGGAAGGAGGCACTCGGATCTCAGACTACCGAGGATCGTGTCGAAGTCACCCTCATCAACCCCGACCTCTTATTTGTGCGACAAAAGCTGGGCTTCCTCGGCTCATGGAGATAGATGAGCATCACCCTGGAACAGCCGGACCTCGCTCATTCATCGTTCAACGGCCGCCAGAGCCAGATCCCTACTTCGGATGGCCATTTGGATGGATAGGCGATGAACTCGTCCAGATTAGCAAGCATACACACAACACCTGGGCTGATATTCATTGTCCCACAGGTGGGGCACAAAATACCTTCAACTATGACCAACAATACTAAGAGGAGACGGTTTAACGAGTCCTTGTATTTTTTTCCCTTCACCAGCCGATCCATTATCCAACTAGTGGTTGGCTTTTCCTCCCCACGTAACAGAACATCCCATATGGACAGAGGGGAGTTCGATGCTTTGCCTTTTCCTCTCACCTTCCCTTGCGCACAACCTTTATTATTTTTCGTGACGGCGATAGTCAGGTGTTTCACTACAATCGAGTCCAGTTACAAGACAAAAGTCTTGTATGGCATAACGGATTGGTTTCCCGATGAAGAGCCACCATAGTTCAAAATCCTTCTCAATGACCAATTGGCGAGATATAAGGTAGTGCAAGAACATCAGAGAGAAGGTATGGTCACCCATATGCCATACTTTACCAAATTGTGACGTAGTCAACATCGCCAAGTCCTCATCCTCTAATGCACTCTTGAGCACCTCAATCCAACGGAAGTTGAAGTAGTTGTTAACCATTTTCTTCCTAGGAGCTTCAAAGCCTGTCTCGAAAAATTGACATGGATGGCCTAGATCGTCCATGCCAAACCTGCACACCAAATGGATATCAGATAGGATAGTATTAAAAACATACTCGAGTATTCCATTTCGAATAGAATAGTGGAGGGAGATAGCGTGTTATGTACAAGCGCAAACAAAATGTAATGCAATTATATTCCATGTCCGGAAAGTAAATTCTTATGATGTGCAATACATATTCGTATGCTGTCACGACATAGTATCTTAGGTGGAATAGTGGCGTTGAATAACTATACTATATATGTCAAAAGGAATGGAGATTAGAGATATCATACTATGTCTACCCGGAAAGAAACAGTAAGCAATTGCAGTATTAAAACAACAAACTCGATCATTCCATTTCAAAATAGACTAGAGGGGGGAGATATCATGCTATATAGAAGCGCAAACACAGTGTAATGCAATGCTATTCCACACGGTAAATTCCATTCTTACACTGGGTAATATGTATATCAGAGGAAACATAAGTCAGATGTAACACAACCTAAACACAACGACCAAACCAGAACCATAAATCAAATGACCAACTTCATAAATAAGTTGCAAAAATGGAAGCGCATCCAAGAGGAGCAGATTTGCACGCGATACTATCTTAAATAGAATAGTAGAGTTGAGTAACTATATTATACAAACCAAGTGGAATGAAGATTGGAGATAGCATACTATGTCTACCCGCAAAGATTTTGTAAACAACTATATTCCACACAAAAAAAAAGTATATTACGACACTCCGTCCTTCGTATCTCCGCTATAAACACGATTCAAATTTAAGGAACCATAAGAACACCCAGGGAAACCCTAACCCTAAATCAAATTGCCAACTCTGAGCCAAGGGCCCTAATTCCGTAATGGAACGATGGTATGCAATGGGAACGATGGTACATAGTTATCAATTATAGGACTCTAATTTTGAGAAAAGGCCGAAATAGAAGGAAAGAAGCACGGATAAAGAAAAGGGGAAGAGAATCGAAGGAAAGAGACCGATAACTTACCGTATTTCCAAATACCTAATAAGAATCAAGTTGGTGAAGTAGGAGAAGAAGGTCTGTCACTGACCGCCGGTGCAACTGTAACGACGTCCGTAGCTGGAGGATGGAAGAAGCGGTGAAAAGTACACGACTGGAGCGAGAGTAAGATGGAGATGGCAAAGCTTTTGAAATCAGGCCGAGGCGACAGTGGGGAGAATATCGGTGCCGGAGACCTTTGGGCTTCGAGAAAATTACCCAGGAAAGTAAAAAGGGGAAGATGTGAAGTCGGGTAAGTCCCAATTTACTTTTGTGCGGTTAATAATTATTTTTTTAATTATTTTTTACCAGGTTGCGCCGGTTACTGGAAGGGGTATTACAGTATTTATATGTATATATATATATATATATATATATATATATTAGGTGAATTAGACGTTTTCATGGTTATAAGGCCCAATTTCTGATATTTATTTGTACAGTCTTATTTGTGTCTAGCTCATTGATCCATGATCCTAACACCCTAAACCTGACAATTGACTACTCAACGAGAAAACACCGAGATAAGAGATGAAGAAAACATGTATGAATCAATAAATAAAAAGAAAGAGGGTTTAGAAATCTTCTTCAAAGGATGTATTCTTCTCCCTCAATATTACAAAGTATCAAACTCTCTCTCTATAATCTCTATGAAAAATAGTCTAGTCTGATAAGAATAATAGAAAACAATGTTTTTGAAGGTTTGTGGCAGCCAGGAGGAAAAAGGGGATCCCTAAGTAAAATCCAAAAATATTAAAAAAATCCTTAATTATTTCTGCCGCTGGAGCAGGCACTCAGATGCTCTGCTCCCTTGGGATCACCCACCAGCCTGCTCCGCATGAAAATTATCCAATTTTTACTCTTTTATGACTCTTTTGCTAAAAGTTATCCGTCTTCCATCAAAGCTATAACTCCAGACCTGTAAAAAGCTATAACTCCAGACTTGTAATGACTCAAAAATGACTAGAAAGACTAGATAAAAACTCAAAAACACTTTAGAAATTATTGATTGAATTTGAGTGTTTCTATGAAGAACAAAGCAAAAACAAGTGATCTGCAAGAAACCCTAATTCTAGGCTTGTTCTCCAATGTTTGCGTGTGTGTCTCTTCATCTCACCTCCTCTTTATATATGCACTCCAAAAGTCGGTTATGGGCCTTGTGGGCCGACTTCGATATTCATCCCTGGGCCGAGATCTCGTCAATATGGGCCTATGTGGGTAGATGCAATCTATCCCCAACAATAAGTCCCCCCCAGTTCATCGAAAGTATCATCGCAGTTATCTTTCCGATGAATTTCTTCGAACGGGTCCATCGATGATGTGATCTCGGTTATCGGTTCTATGAAGTCGCCTTCCCAACCTTACCCTTGTACTTCGTAAATTATCTCGGTATATTTCCACGCAGAGGCTACGCGCTCTTTCTCCGAAATCACATGTGTTCTCGAGATTCGGAGTTAGTGGGACACATGTCATCATTTATAGGCCTTTAAACCTAATTATGACGACTGCTCGTCTTCCGCACCAAGTTCCTTATAAAAACCTCCTTTTAATTCTCATTTTTCCATCTTCTTGTTGCTTCAATGAAAAAGGTATCCCCTTTTCCTCTGACTTCTCTCTTCTTCCTCTCTCTAGCTTTTATTTTCCGATCAGAATGTCTTCTCTCATCCGCTGTTTTTCACTGAAGGGAAAGGCGATTGCCGCCGCCTCTAGCTCTGATAACAGTAGCTCTCCACGGCTTCTCGGACCGAGAGCGATCACACTCGGAGGAACGATTCTGAGGCCGACGAGTGAAGATTTAGCCGAATTGAACGAGAACGAGCGTAGCGCCGTTTAGTTTAGCTTAGAACTAGAGGAAAGAGAAGCATCAGGCCAAGTCGCTGTTGGTGACGTGATGCAGGAGACCATACCAAGTTCGCAACCAGAAAGCCATCCCACCACAGCCAAGGATAAAGCCTCAGCCGAGAAGGCAATAAGTCTCGCTTTAGCCGACCTGCTTCCTATGCGCTGGACTGGGACTGACTTCGAATTTGACGAGGAAATCAACCCGGAGCAGGAACATCGTCTTAGCGTTAAGAAGAACCAGAGATGGGAGAATCACTTCCCTACTAGATCTACGTTCAAAAGCGTTCGTAGATTGGTTCTCCAGACCAGTCCGCCTGCAGGGTTCTCGTTCCTCATCCCGGCGGACCACCAAAGACCTTGGACTCCCCCCCCCCACGGGATATGCATGTGTCTACGAATCCTGGTTCACCAACTGCTCGCTTTGGTGCCCCTTACCAGAATTCTTGACGACCTACTGCCACCGGAGGAGGATAGCTCTTGGCCAGTACATGGCCAATGGGATCAGGATCTTGGTGACACTCACTGTTCTTGCTGCCGATTTGGGTATTACGATGTCGGTCCGTTTCTTTGAGGAGCTCATAACGCCCAGCATCACGGCAAGGACAGGGTTCTTCTATGGAAAAATGGTCCCGAAGTACAACATAATTACCGGGAAGCCATCAAAAGTGAACTTCTGGAACCGGGCCTACTTCTACGTCAAGATCATTGAAGCCTCCTTTGAAGATCCCTCCATAGTTTTGAATGGATATTTCAACGCTAACATTGGTATGATTTCGAGATCTGAACTCACTGCACTTCTACTGATCCGCTTCATCTGTTTTCTTCTTTGGTGCAGATCGGCTTTCCAAGTGGTCACAAGGTGGTACCCAATCTTTCGTTTAGGAAGTAGAAGCTATCAGAACACTGAGTCACCAACACTGGCCTGATATCAGCGAATCCGCATCCAAGCTGCCTTGAACAGAATTAGCCGAGGTAATTTATTCTTTGATTACATTCTGTTATAGAGATGTTTTCATTCCTTAAACTGACTACTTGCTTGTTGAATACAACTGCATTCACTTCGCCAAATCGTAGTTCTAGAATGGGAAAACTAAACCTTGCTTCTCTTCCTTCTTACGCCGATACGATTGGTACCCCAGTGCATGGGGATGGTTCTTCAGGTGCTGGCCAACCTACTAAGCGAAGAAGGTCCGCAAATGCTAAGGAAGAAGCTAGGCAACCCAGCCCAGCTCAATCCCCTTATACCGAGGGGCCAACATAGAATGTTGACGACGTCGGTCAGCAAGAAGGCCTTTTCCAGGAAGAGCCACTTCTGCTTTCTCCTGCCATCCCGGCTGATGCTATCACCGCTACCGAGATGCCAACGGAAGAATGCCTGGCAGATCCCCAAGCAACGGAAACTCGCGGTGAGCAATCTACTGAACCTGACCTGGACGGTCGTGAGGAAGTGGTCGGATACCCTCACGTTGTCGATTTCCGGTATCAGCACACTTCTGTCCCCTTCGTTGAAGACAACGAGGCGCCAGCACGTCTGTTTCGGCAAATCCAGCTCAAGAGGAGGGGAATGCCTGAGTTGGAGCAACTCTCGCTCTTTAACCGGTATCGCGAGATGACTCGAGCTGGGGCTATTGTAAGTATCTCTTATTCTTAGCGTTTCGACCTGCCCCTTGTACGTTTATAAGTTTTTACTACCTCACTGATCCTGTCTTTTTCTCTTTTTCTTTATCCAGTTTTTCGTGAGTGCCAATCTCATGGTAAGATATTATGAAGCCAAGCTGAAAGCTCAGGACGAGAAGATAGCGTCGAAGACCGGAGCTCTAAAGAAGAAGAGGAGGGAGATCGCCGAGCTGGCTTACAAGTGTGGTTCGTACGAAGAACAGATCGGTACGCTCACCGCCAAGAAGAACGCAGCCGTGGAGCATGCTGAGGCTCTTTCAAAAGAGCTAGAGGAGCTTAAGGCATTGAAGGAAGGACTTGACACTCGGTGCCAAAATCTGGAGCAGGAGAACTCCAAGATCGTCTTGAGGTTCGAGACAACGACTAGGAGGTTGAGGGAGTCTCAGGAGCATGAGGTTAGAAAGGAAAGGCTTCGGGTTGAGTCCATTCTGAAGAATCAGATAGCGCCGGCGTACGAGAAGATGCGCCAATTCGTGGAAGAGCAACCATCCATCCAGTCCAAGCTAGCTCTGTATTCTCAGGCGAAAAGGATCCGAGAAAGCCTCGAGAAGATCCATTCCCAAGGTTTATCCGTGGAGGAGATACTTCAACAGGCTAGAGCCGACGAAGCGAAGTACCAGGGAGAGCTACAAGGGATGGAGGTTATTGAAGCCTCTGAGATCGATCTTACGCCGATTGGCGTTGACAAGCACGGCTCCAACATGGCGGTCTTCTCTCCCCAGGACATCGAGGATCTCCATTCTTAATAGGACGTTATTGTTCCTTGTCTTTTTTGGCTTTTCTTTTTTATTTATGAAGTATTGAGTTCTCTTTTGTGCAATCTTTTCGAAGTTTAGAACTTGAAACGATATCAAATATAATGAGCTGAAGGCCGATGTCAAACTTTGTAATGATTTTGCTAGATAAACAAATAGGTTACTATCTCGTCAGATAGACCGACAATGTTCTTTCTGCAAAATTAGGAAGAAACGTACTCAAGACCTTTCAAAGTAGTTCGAGCAGTCTTTCCTCTTGTCTACTGTGATGTGGTATCCATCATTCGACTTTTTAACTCTTAAGTGTTTGATCAGGACATAAGAGTAGGTAAGTCCATTCGACGTGATCGCCTACTGTGGATTACTGTCGACTTTAATTCATTTTTAGTATGAACTTTAGTGACTGATTTTGACGAGATCCGAGTTGGATTTAGTGAATATTACGTGATCAGAGCAAGGGAGGTCGTGATACAAATATATATATTATTATTATTTTATTTTTTTGTGACTGAACCTGGTTAAAGGCTGCCTACGTACCCGAGAAGGGATCAAGTCACTCGTAGTTCTCTTTTTTTTTTGTGACTGAACCTGGTTAAAGGCTGCCTACGTACCCGAGAAGGGATCAAGTCACTCGTAGTTCTTCTTCTTTCCTCTAAGCGCCAAAATAACGCTTCAGATTGATTGAATTTCAGGATCTCGGTATTTATTCGCCAGAAGATGTTTCAAGTCGGTAGACTCCTGGTTTGACCACATGCGTTATTTTGTAAGGCTCTTCCCAGTTGGTACCGAGTTTACCTGCTCTCCATTCTTTGGTATTTTCAAAGACTTTGCGGAGAACGAGATCGCCGAGTTGTATCGGACGCGATAGGACTTTTTTGTTGTAGTAGGATTCGGCGAGATGTTGGTAGTTTTGAATCTGCAATAGAGCTTGATCTCGTCGTTCTTCGAGCTGATCAAGAGCGTCAATCATCATGTCGTGATTAAGATCTTCGTTTTGAGGAAGCTTCAGTCTTCTAAAACTGGTGACGTTGACCTCGGCTGGAGCCATTGCTTCAACTCCGTAAGCCAAGGAAAAAGGCGTTTTCCCTGTTGCGCTTTGGGGGGCCGTGCGATGAGACCAGAGTACTCCCTCCAATTCATTGGCCCAATGTTCTTTCTTAAGATCCAGCATCTTCTTGATCCCGTCAATGATGACTTTATTTGTTGCCTCCGCCTGTCCATTCCCTTGTGGATACCTGGGGGTTGAGAAACTATGGCGTATTCTCCACTTCTCGCAGAATTCGCGAAACTTGGTAGAGGCGAACTGACTCCCATTGTCGGTAACTATTTCGTAGGGTAATCTGTGTCGACATATGATGTACTTCCAGACAAAACTCTGAACTTCCTCCTCGGTGATCTGGACGTAAGCTTTCGCCTCAACCACTTCGTAAAATAATCGGTCATGACGAGCAAAAAGCGTCTCTGCCTAGAACTCGGTAGAGGACCGACTATATCCATTGCCCATCGCATGAATGGGTACGGTGTCGTTGAAGTCTTTAACAGCTCGGTTGGATAATGTATGCTGGGAGCATGTCGCTGACATTTATCGCACCGAGATGTGTATTCTTCGCAATCGTTGACCATGGTCAGACAATAATGACCTTGAGATTTTAGTTTCAATGCGAGAGATTGACCTCCACTGTGGTTACCTCCCTCACCTTTGTGGGTTTCCATCAAAACGAGCTCCGCGTCCTCCTTTCCTACGCAAGTGAGAAGCAGTTTGTTCGCTGTCCATCGGTATAATCTACCGTCTATTGATGCGTAGTTTGAGCTTTTCGCCTTCAGTCGACGGGATTCCCATTTATCGGCAGGGAGTACTCCTCTGTCGAGATAATCGAGAAAGGGTGTTCGCCAATCGTTGCCATTTTCCGCCGGAGAAATGATCTCGGCAGTGTTGGAGGAGATAGCGAGAACATCGTTTCCTTCTGGTAGTGTGATACTCGGCTTCTCTACTGTATGTATTGGGATTTTTCTTCTGATTTGATCTCGTTGGCTACTTCCTAATGCGGAAAGTGCGTCTGCAAAGCAGTTTTCCTTTCGAGGAACCTTGGTGAGTTCAAAATGATCGAATTCTGTGGATAAGCTTTTAGTAACGCCGAGATATGCATTCATCCTTTCGTTTTTCGCCTCATAGTCGCCGATGTATTGACTGGCAACAAGTTGAGAATCGCAAAAGGCCTGCAACCGTTTTGCTCCGACTACCTTCGCCAAACGAAGTCGAGAAATTAATGCCTCGTATTCAGCTTCATTGTTGGATGCCGCAAAGCCAAGTCGAAACGATTGCTCGATGAGTTCTCCGGTGGACGATTGGAGGTAAACGCCTATTCCAGACCCCTTGTTAGATGAGGCCCCGTTGACGTGCAAAATCCAGCTTTTGATTGGGATGTCAAGTTCTGTTGCCTGGTCCGGAGGAATCTCAATAATGAAATCGGCTAAAACTTGAGCCTTGATGGTTGGCCTTCTTTTGTACGAGATGTTGTATTCACTAAGCTCAATGGCCCACTTTAAAAGTCTTCCCGACTGATTGGCACTCTGAAGTATGGTTTGCAGAGGGAGGTCGGTGAGGACGACGATGGAGTGAGATTGGAAATAGGGACGTAGTTTCCTTGTCGAGGTGACGATGGCGAGGGCCATTCTTTCGAGTGTGGATATCTTGTCTCGGCGTCGGTTAGGCGTTTGCTGGTGTAGAAAACAGGATGTTGTTCACCTCGATCCTCTTTAATGAGTACGTTGCTCACGGCGGAGGGAGAGACCGCGATATAAAGATACAGAGTATCGCCTGCATCCGGTTTTGCTACGACCGGCGGGGTTGTTAAGTATCGCTTCAGCGCGGTGAAAGCCTTTTCACACGCTTCGTCCCACAAGAATCTTGTGTTTCCTCGCAGCAACTCGTAGAATGGGAGGCACTTGTCCGTGGACCTTGAAATAAGTCGGTTGAGGGGCGCTACTCTGCCGGTGAGACGCTGGATTTCCCGAGCCGTTTTTGGGTCAGGTAGATCCAGGACCGCAGAAATCTGTTTTGGGTTTGCTTCGATGCCTCGCTGAGTCATGATATATCCGAGGAACTCACCTGAGGTGACTCCGAAGGTGCATTTTGCCGGATTGAGCTTCATCCCGTACTTGTTTAGAGTCTCGAAACATTCGGAAAGATGTCGGATATGATCTTTCGCAACGAGCGACTTGACGAGCATGTCGTCAATGTAGACCTCCATAGTAATTCCCAACTTGTTGGCGAACATTCTGTTGACAAGTCGTTTATTAGTTGCCCCTGTGTTCTTGAGTCCAAAAGGCATTACTCGGTAGCAGTATGTTCCCCTGTTGGTGATGAACGACGTATTTTCACGATCATCCGGGTGCATCATGATTTGATTATAACTCGAGAAGGCGTCCATGAAGGAGAGTAGTTAGTTTCCTGACGTGGACTCCACCATCTGATCTATATGGGGCAGAGGAAAACTGTCGTTGCTGAGCTTAGATCCTATTCCTACAGTTCTTTCTGGATTTTCAGCATCGATACCGACTTGAATCGTCTCCTCCTTAGAAGGTGATAGCTTTTTTTCCGGTTCGATGGTGAAGGTGACCTGTTTTTTTTTTAAGTCGGAGACCAACATACTTCGCGCAGGCGTTGATTCCCGTTGAGTGTGAAGATTTTTTCTTCTTTGGTAGGAAATTTAACACATTGGTGGTATGTTGACGGAACCGCTTTTATCAAATGAAACCATGGCGTTCCGAGGATTGCATTGTACTGAGTCTCAGTATCTATCACAGAGAATTTGATGAGTTTGCTCACTCCACCGACGAATACGTTGAGGCGGATGGTACCCAACAGCGTTGTCGACGATCCGTTGAATCTGGTAAGTGTCCGTGAGGAGGGCTTGATATCTTTGAGATCGACCATCATTTTTAATCAGCGTTTGTCGAAAGATGAGGTCGATGGAGCTTCCGGTATCAATGAGGACACGAGTGACTTCGCAAGTACCGATTTGAAGTTCGACTAACAGGGGGTCATTGTGTGGATAGTCAATGTCGGTTAGGTCGAAATCAGAAAATGTGATGGGTGTTTCCGCTTCATGTTTTGTCGGCCATCGGTGAGCACTCACGGCTTTGCGTTGATACTCCTTTATGGCCTTTACCAAACTGTTGCATATGGGGGATCCTCCAAGGATGACATTGACTCGCCGGAAGACGCTGGGACGCTTGTCTGATAGTGATTTCCTGAGATCTGATGTTGATGTGCTAGCATTTGGGTTGAGCTTCTGGCGGAGATCCTTGTCTGAGAGCTTTGTTCTCTTTGTTTGGAGGAGGATATCTCGCATATCGGTATTTGAACGCTTTTGTTGGAGATGTTCCCGAAGATCTCGGTTGCTGATGTCCTCAGGAGATGATGTCGAGGGATGTATCGAGATAAGATTAATTCGTCGTGCCACTTGTGGTCTCTCGTCCTCGGTATCGGTATCATCCCGTTGTCTTAGTGGAGCCGCTGCATCCCGATCCTCTGGGCGGACCTCTTGTGCCTTGGCGTTCGCTTGTTTATTTTTTTTCCAGCTCCCTTTTTTCCTTGCTTGTTTGGCTTTTGGAGGGTCAGGGGTGACGACACCGTTTTTGAATGCCGAGAACAGAGCTTATGCGAGTTGTTTGCACTCCTTTGTATTGTGACCCTTAGCTTTATGGTAGGTGCAGAACTTAGTTTCATCGTAAATTAGGGGTTTTCCCTCTAAGGTTTTGTCCCATACATTCCATGGTCGTTCAGTGGGTGCCGCATATGAAATAGTTCCTGGTTCCTCGGCTACCGAATAAACTTTCCTCTTTTTGTCGTTGTTAGGTTGGTGCTGCCGAGGTTCCTGAGTGACAGGGGTCGCCTTTGGAGTTAGATGGGCTTTCAACGCGTTTTGTTTTGCGGTATAAGCCGTGTTGTCTTCCTCCATATGTATGAAACAGTTGGCCCTGTGAAGGGCATCCTCCAGAGTGATTGTACTGTTTGTGTACAGGTCAGATCGAAAAGATGATCTGATCCATAATGCATTGCGTAATGCTTCCACTGCAGTTTTATCTGGGACATCGACTTTGGAGACGAGATTCTTGAATCGTTCCATGAAGTCTTGGAGAGATTCCTTTTGGCCTTGAGTTATTTTCCATAGATCGGTGGCGGAGGCCCCTTGACAGATGTACATGGAGCAATGTTTCAGGAACTCGGTAGAAAGTTCCTTGAATGTGCTGATGGAATTTGCGGATAACCGAGAAAACCAAGTGAGGGCTGGCCCTGCCAAGCTTTCGACGAAGAGTTGACAATAACCGGCATCTCGTTCCTCTGTGGTGAAGTAGGCTCGGCCCATGGCGATGTTAAAGCTAGTCATATGGTCGCTAGGGTCGGAGTCGCCGCAAAAAGACGGTATCTGGAGTTTTTCCTGGTGTCGAACTCAGATGTCGGTTATCTTTTGGGTGAAGGTAGTTTTATGAGTTGCTTCCAAAACTCGATTGATTTCTGGTGCTAAACTCGTGGCTTGATGAATTTTAGACGACATGTCTTTGATCGTCCCTTGAAGGCGTTGAAGTTCTTCATTGGTCACTTGATCGGCTGCTTGATTGCGCACCGTAGTTTGGAAAAGACGTCGTCGAGCGGTATCCGGATCTTGATCGTCTGCTTGTGCAGGAGGACGCGGCGATTATCTCTAGACGTTCTTGAGTTGCTTTGTTCGCGGCATCTTGCTGATCAAGTCATTGAACCACGGCGGCGAGAGATGCGAGGATGGTGTTTAGGTCGACTGGTTGTTGACCCGGTGGATTCGTCGGAGATCCTGTCATCGTCTTGATCGATGTTCTTGATCGTTACTATTTGAAGTCCCCACAGATGGCGCCAATTGTTGAATCTGAAATCGGTAATCTTGATCGATGATCGATTTTGATGGTGGGTTTAACAACTAGACGATTTAGAGAACAAATCAAAGTTTATTGATTGAATTTAAGTGTTTCTATGAAAAACAAAGCAAGAACAAGTGATCTGAAAGAAACCTTAATTCTAGGCTTGTTCTCCAATGTTTGTGTGCGTGTCTCTTCATCTCAACCTCCTCTTTATATATGCACTCCAAAAGTCGGTTATGGGCCATGTGGGCCGACTTTGATATTCATCCCTGGGCCGAGATCTCGTTAAGATGGGCATATGTGGGTAGATGACTCGAGTTGGGGCTATTGTAAGTATCTCTTATTCTTAGCGTTTCGACCTGCCCCTTGTACGTTTATAAGTTTTTACATACAATTGTTGAATCTGAAATCGGTAATTTTGATCGATGATCGATTTCGATGGTGGGTTTAATAACTAGAAAATTTAGAGAACAAATCAAGAGTTTATTGATTGAATTTGAGTGTTTCTATGAAGAACAAAGCAAGAACAAGTGATCTGAAAGAAACCCTAATTCTAGGCTTGTTCTCCAATGTTTGCGTGCGTGTCTCTTCATCTCAACCTCCTCTTTATATATGCACTCCAAAAGTCGGTTCTGGGCTTTGTGGGCCGACTTTGATATTCATCCCTGGGCCGAGATCTCGTCAAAATGGGCCTATGTGGGTAGATGCAATCTATCCCCAACAGATCTCTTCCCCAATCCCTTGTCGTTTGGAACACACACTCGTCCATTAGCAAGAATTGTTCCATTGTTTGAAGTCTGATACTCATTTTTTTTTCATTCTTTGAAGCTTTAGTCATATCATCATCTTTTCGTGAGTATTGATGATAATGACAATATTGTAAATAAAAAAAAGATGATTGAGTAAAACAAGTATCTTTAAAAAAAAATGACATTTTCATGAATAATTTGAACTGAAGTGAATAGAAAAAATAAAAATTCCAAAAAACCTTGGATTACTTTTGCATTTGATCACTCTTAATTTTGAGTCACATTTGCTAAACTCTCATATAAAATAATCTGAGAAAAAAATAAGCGTAGAAATCAAATTATAATAAGATAAACATACCAAAAAAGCTACACATCTAAAATGAAAATAGTCCCATTAAAACTCTTAACAACTTTATTATGAAATTTAGTTTACGCAACGAAACTAAAACTGAATATCATAACATAAACAATTATAACAGAAAATGACAAAAAAAAACTGAAAAAATCAAAGATATAATTCACACATAATATATAATAAACCATTTCAAAGTAAAAACAAATTTTAAACAAAACTATCTAACAGAAAAAAAAAATACTTCCACAAATCGCGGTTTAACTACTAGAGAAAAACAAATTCAATAATAAATGTATAAAATGGAAAATAATCCATGAATTATATATTAAATTTAAACAGTAATTCTGAGCATTTTTTTACTTATTTTTATAATATAAATAAAGCAAAAATAAAAAAAGATAAGAAAACTATCTTAATAAAAATAAAAATTACAAACATGGGATTTCTAATAAAAACAACAAAAGCAAATAATGAAAATTAGTACTATTTTCAATTGCAAATAAACTATTTAAAAACATATATTAAATTTAAATTATTATTTTATTATATTTTTTTTCCTAATCGTCTGTAAGACAGATTTAATCCTAGTATAGTAATTAATATTCTTAGATATAAAGATTGTATCTATTACTATAAAGTAACGATTTCTTCATTCCTGTGTATACACGTAGGATTACACGTCAGAAATGCGTGCGTCCAGAGGCTGACACGTGTACGGTTTAATGAAACGCTGAGTATCGAGCTTTATCTTTCAGTCGGGTTACGTTGGGCTTTCCATAGCGTTTCTGTTGACAGCCCAGCGAATACACGAGCAAGAGAAGCATTCATTCTCTATATCGCGGCCCTTCTAGCAGGCGAGTTCAGAGAAAACCCTAATCCGTTTGTGAGTGCATCTTCATGTTCTCCGTTCCTCTTCAAAGGCGAACGACGATTTGTTCTCTGTAACGGTTAGCGTCGTCTTCATTCGTCTTTAATCCTCTTAATACGCAAACCCACTACGAGACCATCGGTTGCGATGTCGTCGGCGAGATCATGTATAAATATTGGTACGATCTCACTACTGCGATTCACGATCTCATCATTTCCTTTCTACTCATCTCACATGTTTTCCTATATCTGTTATCATCTACCTTCATGGCTAACTCGAAGGTTTTCTTTTCCGATTTGAAATCCGGACGGTGCTCATCCGCTGTCGAGGCCCGGTTGCTCCGATTCTGGGAGGCTAGGAACGTAAAGCGTGGTGGAGAGCTTATGTGGATGGATATGCTCATGGTGGACGCTAATGTGAGACGATTATCCTCACGATCCTATTACTTTTTTTAGAATAATAAATCATTATTAGTTCGATGCAGTTTTCCAATAACCATTCTTGATTATTAGTGATTTGATTCAGAAATGAGACCGCTTTAGTATTGATCATGTTGTTCAGTAACCATTTTGGTTTTCTGATTGGTTGAGTCAATACTGATAATATTTTGTGATTCTGATCTGTTTAGAACCGATACATTCGTAATTTTTGCAGGCGGCCATGATGAAAGCTTCAATCGTTGCTAGAATGTTGCCACAGTACCGAGAGAGACTCACCGCCAGGATGATGATTTCCATTTCCGGCTTTGATGTTTCTAGATGTGCGCAAAACTTCCGTCTCACTGATTCGTCTATGTTGATCAGATTCAATGAATCTACTACTTTTGACGAGATAGCTGACCCTGTCTCTCCCTTGCCCGAAGAGGCGTTCCGGTTCCGTAACCAGGCGGAGCTTATTGGATTAGCCAATACAAACACTCAGTTACCAGGTATAATGATTCAATTGACATGTATCTTCTGACGTATGACTTTTATGTATGAAGATTATGATCGGATTATATTTGTAATAAAGTGATATCGATCTCCAACTTTATGTAGACATCATAGGTGAGATACTCAGTGTGAAAAGAACCATCAGTGATCCTCCGGAGGACAAGAACCGTGTCATGGTGACCATGAAGCTGGATAGGTAATTGTTTTAATGTATTTTTATTGTAGTTTGCCCATTTATGAGTTTCAAATGTAATGTATCGATGCTCTTTTTAACAAGCATTATTTTCATATGTGCAGTGATGAGACTGTTACCTTGAGTTTATTTGACTCTCAGGCTATTGCTTTCCATACGCAGCTCGAGCCTATGCGGATTGATCCGACGGTCATTGTTGCCAGTAGCATCAACCCAAAAATGGTTGGAGGTATTGAAGTCTTTCTTATTCTGATGCATAATGTACTCTCATAGCTCCATCATGTATTTTCATCCTTAACATTTTATTGCTCTTTGCAGGTCGTTTGTTCCTCAATGCAACGTCAGGTACTCATGTGTATTTCGATAAGAAGACTAGAGCAGGGGAGTCTCGATTCTACGAGTATGTTTGTTGATTATTATACGTGTGTGTATATATTCACATGTTTGCCTGTTTGATCATTGCATTTTGTGTAGGTTGGTCGCCAGAGACACTGGTCTCCCGTCAGCCGTTCCACTGTTAAGGTCTTATGCGAAGGTGGAGAAGATGTCCATTGCTGAGCTCAACAGTTTCATCGTTGAGTCTGCATCACAGGTAATAAAGTTGTCGGTTTTTTTTCTGTGTTTTGTGTTTATGAATTTTAATATTATCGAACTTCACTCTGCATGGGGTTCATATTTACGTGATGCAGGAAATTGATTTCCTCTGCACTGGGAGGGTTGTTCGTGTTGATGCGGAAAAAGGCTGGTGTTATGTATCTTGCTCCAAATGCAGTAAGAAATTGCAACGGACTGTGTCGGCCTTTACGTGTGGACGGTGCAACAATTCTAATGATGTTGGATCCCTTCAGTAAGTATCGCTTTTTATAGATAATCCTCACAAATATATATGATAATAAATTGTATTTGCCATTGTTTTAACCTTATAGTTATCGTGTGGAGATGGCAATATCTGATGATACTGCAGAAGGAACATTTGTATGGTTTGACGGGGTAATGACGAAGCTGCATGGTCTCAGAGCAAGTGAAGCTGTGGAAACGCTGGTATGATACCTAGCTAATTATATGTATGTTTTCAACCACGTAACTCGAACTGGATCCTTGTTATAATTTCTGTCAAACAGGCTGAAGATGGTGATAACCCTGAGGACTCTGTGATACCACCGTTCGTCGCATGTATGGAAGGTAGGACGTATACTTTCCAGGTGAGAGTCAATGCTTATAATTTCACTGAGAACCATAAGACATTCACTATAACCCGTGTTGCTGAGGATCATGGTCATTGTAGAAACCCGTTAAAAAAAAAAATGATCGTACCGCGGGGGATGGATGGTCGAAGAATTGATCGTGAGTGAACCATGGATCGAATAAGCTGCTGGACCATGGTCAGAAAAGAGTTAGATTGATCAGAAAGATGTTTTGGAAGTATAACATTTTTGGAAGCACGACGGTTTAGAAGCTCGACGTTTCAAAACCCGACGTTTTCTTAGGAACGAAGTTTTCTACAAAACTTTGTATCTATCAGTAAAATATCATTTGGGAGACATTATAAGTTGGAAGCAGGACGGGAATTAAGCAGGACGGAAATTAAGCCGGATGGGAAGTAAGCACGACGGGATCGAAGCATGACGGGAAAACCCGAAGTTGGGCGAAAACCCTAATTTCGGTATTATCGATTTTTCGAGGAAGCCGGAGGCTCGGGAAATATTATCCGTCAAGGTCCGGATTCACTTGGAGTTTATTAAAAATATTCATCTCATCAGAACGGGCGTAGAAAAAATATTCGAGATTGAGCGCGGGACGAAAATTCACTGAAAGAGGTCGAAATCAGTCGAATGGACCGAGAACCTTAAGGTAGCCTTATCTATGAGATAGGAACGTGGTATAACCTGCCTGTAATGGTATGTGGCAAGGGAATCAGGAGGTGTTGAAGCCCAGGAGAGCACATCATGCTGATTGAGACACAGAAGCACGAGGTGCCGCATAACCTGCGATCTAAGCATGCCGAGCGACATGTGGGCGCTGTGGTGTCAATCTGGATGAGGCCAGGACGTGGATGATACATCTGGTGGGTGTGGTGTCATATGGCATTCAATCCTCATCATGCTGAGAGACATGTGGAGCACGAGGTGCCGCGACGCATGCGTCCGGAGCCATGCGAAGCGACACACGGGCTGCCACACGGTTTGTTTCTGATTGGTTGCTTGTCCTTATAAATACCCACGACCCCCACTCCTTTTCAAACCATCCAGCACACCTGAAAGACATTGAAAAACTTAAGAGAAACCAGAGAAAGAAAGTTAGAGTTCCGATCATTTTTTCGAGTCTTTTTCGGCAGTTTTAGAGAGATTTCGAGAACAGTTACTCTGCTCGATTTGAGTCAGAATCTACAGAATCTCTGCACGAATAAGATCAGTACAGACGTGAGTCTACTTGTGAAGTTCAAGAAGAAAGGGTTCGGATCGCAGAAGACGGGTTCGGGGTCAAGGCCACGGTCGACCAAAAACAGTGAGTTATAGTCAATTGTTTGCTGAGCTGTTTTCGTGCAGGTTCCCATTACTTGGAAGTTGGATCATGGCAGGAGGCCAGGTCTAAACTGAGTAATGGTTTGATTAGTTGATAGTAATGGTTAGATTGATTGAGTTGATAGCATGCTTAGTTATTACTTGAGAACCATAGTAGCATGCTAATAGTTAGGTTGATTGATTAGCGATTTTTGAATGCTTAGATGATATCGCTAGGTTGTGAATGGCTAGGTATTATGGAATTAGTCTTTATGCTTGATTCTAGAATATATTTGATTGTGTTTAGTTGTCGTGATTGCTTGAAACCTTGGTTATATTACCGGGTTTTGGTATTTGTTATATATTGGCCGACAGCATTGTGTAACCCACATTGCTAGGCATGTATAGGGGTGAGTTAGTGTTCCTTCAGACCTCGTACCCAGCGGGTTCAAGGAAACCCCTTATTCGCTGGATCGGGAATACTCAGAGGAACAGGGTCATGGCCTATAGCTGAGTGATTACACGACGGTGTAATGTGGCAGTGTCCCGAATGACTGTGGGCCGCGGTCGATTGAAAGTTCCTTCTTCCGGCCTTCGTGGTAGGGAGATAGGATACTGCCGATAGTGAAGGAGGAACCTAACGTCACCGGGGCCCGAGTTATATATATATATATTATTAAGGGATTTGGTAAACCCTAGTTTATTTGAATATCTATTTCCAAAGACTATATTATAGTATCGCTATTTTACTCATATTATTTTATACTACGGGTTTCAGATTTTGGTTATATTATTGCGGCTATTACTTATTTATGCTATTAGGTGAACCTCTCGCTTTAGATTGTTTGGGGTGGGATAGCGAGGGGTTGTATTTGTTAGTTGGGGATTGTAACTCACTGAGTAATGCTAGATTACTCACCCCTCACTCGTTGTTATTTTCAGGTGACCAGTAGTAAGCTTGTAGCGGTCGCGGGAAGCTAGGCTGGATGGTGTAGATTCTTATCTTTTTGCTTGCGACGTTTTCAGACTATAGTATGTATCTTTTGCTCGTTGGCATGCCACTACGCTTATAATATTTTGTGTGTTGTGAACCGAATATGATATAAGATAAATAAATCGATGTTTGTGTAAATGCCTTGTTGTATTTGATATTAGCTTGTCCAAGCTAACACAACGCCAGGTTGGAGTACAGGTTTAATCTGACGGGACGTGTTAGCGGGCGAACTGGCCAAGTCACGAATTGCACTCTTTATGACCAGGCTGGAACGCCTCTAACCCGTCATGTAGCGCTTCCGAACCTTGGTAGAAAGTCAGCCGTCGGTCATGTTCTTGTTTGATTGTTTGCCGGAGGTTCGACCTATGCCTAGAACGGTTCGGGGGTGTTACAGAGGTGGTATCAGAGCATGGTTTCGTCCATGCGTGACACAAGTGCTTTCAATGTTGTATTGAGTTAAAAGAGTTTCAAAAAGATGTTTTAGGAAACCAGCCGCTTCCCGCATTAGGTTTAAATAGGAATAGGACTTACCTTTTTATGTGCGTGCAGATGGCTAATCGCGGGATAGGTGATGATGGACAAGATCGGATTTGGGGAGAGGGTAGGGTTCCAGCAGGGAGAGGATTGGGTTACAGATCAGATCAAGAGGATGGAAATGACGTTAGTAAGATGTTTGGACACGACATGAGCCCTCTGCAGAGAACAAGATCTTTTTCGGTGTATGGCAACAGGACCAGAGATACAAGAGAAGACAATTTGGCGAGCGTTAGTCCAAGTCGTAATTGGGAGCAGAGACATCAGTATGATCAATCTGCTCAATCAAACCTGAGACCAGATCAGAACCGTGCCACAGAAAGACCACAAGATCAAGGAGCAGAAAACACTTAGAAGCTTTTGCACGACGTGATGACCCAAGCACTTAGTAACCGAAACACACATACTGATACCCCTGAAGTTTCCAAGCTGTTATCTACCATGAAGAACATCGGATCTTACAGATACAAGGGAGGATCAGATCCTATTGAAGCTCTCAAATGGATTACTATGATGGAGAAGAATTTTGAAGCCATGGAGTGCCCAAAAGAATACATGAAGAAGATCGCAGTGTACTACCTTGAAGGAGACGCAACCGGATGGTGGGACAGCATAGAGAGGCAGCGTGGACATACCATCACATCATGGGAATCTTTCAAGGGAGAGTTCGAAAGGAAGTACTTTCCTCCTGAAGCAAAGCATCGGCTGGAGTGTCAGTTTATGAACCTAGTTCAAGGAGATAGGCCAGTGAGGAGTTATGATTCTGAGTTCACAAGGTTGAGACAACATGTTTTTGATGGACGTGAAGATGAAGGAACGATGATCCGTAACTTTATGTACGGATTAAGGCCGGAGCTTGGAAGCCGTTTAGCTGGAAGCAACTTTAACAGCTTATCCGATATGGTGGAGAAGGCTGTTAATGTTGAGACTGTAGTAGAGACAGAAAGGATGGTTACACAATATTCTGGGAGACACCCCAAGTTCAACCAAGGAGAAAGGTCGAATTACAACAAGGGTCCAAGGTTTAATAAAGGCAAAGGGCGAGGAGGCCAAAGCAAATATCGCGGTAACTCTGGGGTATGTTACATATGTGGTCAGCCGGGACACATTTCCAAATTCTGTCCCAACAATCAGCGGAACAACCAGCAAGGTAACCAGCAGGGTTATTCACAGATAAGGATCGAGGATGTCACTTGTTTTTCTTGCGGAAAGAAGGGCCATTATGCTTCGTCATGTCCAAACAAGCAAATCCCTGCAATCCGAGCTTCTCCTGGCCGTCCAGCAATTGAGCCAGCACCAAAGAAGCAAAACCTAGGAGGTAGGGTTTATGCCTTAGGTATAGAAAACCCTGACAGTGCAGGACCTTCCCACGGTCTCATTACAGGTATAGTGGGTATTTAACCTCCTTTTTTTTTAGTGTATGGAATTTTGGTTACTGGAATTAGTTAGGATTCTGGTTATATTGCTTGATCGTTATGTTGCGCGCTTAGAAATATTTTGATTGTGATTGAGATATTGTTGATTGAGTTACTGTGTCAGGAATCATACATGTTGCTGGTAAACCCACTCATGTATTGTTTGACTCGGGGGCAACACATAGCTTTGTGACCCCTGAAGTAGCTGCCCAGTTTTGGGATTGTTTTGTGGTTGACAGGGTAAACGTGGCAGTCTTGACCCCTGCAGACCGAACCCTTCAAGCAGATCAGTATATCAAGAATGTTCCACTTGTTATTCAGGAGAAAGAGTTTGTGGCAGATTTGTTAGTCGTGCCTTTGGAAGGGTACGAAGTCATCCTTGGAATGGACTGGTTATCGAGATACGGAGTTCAGATTGATTGTGGAAAGGGAATATTGTTGTTTGGCAGAGGCAAACGTCCAGAGATGGTATACTATGGAATCAGTCCTAGTATGACCGTGTCACTGATAGCAGCGTTGAGAGTCCAAGATTTGTTTCAAGACGGGGAAGTGTATTTGGTGACTTTATCGGTTAGTGGAGGAGCCATTGACAATGAGATTAAGGTTGAAGACATAGAAGTGGTCCAGGAGTTTGAGGATATATTTGTACCGCTAAAGGAATTACCTCCACCTCGGAGTAATCCCTTTACCATTACCTTGGAGCCTGAAGCAAAACCTATAGCTAAGGCACCGTATCGGATGGCACCAGCAGAGTTAGCTGAGCTAAAAAAACAATTGGAAGATCTATTGGAGAAGGGATTCATCCGATCAAGTTCCTCACCTTGGGGAGCTCCTGTTCTATTTGTGAAAAAGAAGGACGGAAGCATGAAGTTGTGTATTGATTATCGCGGTATCAACAACATCACCTTAAAAGACAAGTATCCTCTTCCGAGGATAGACGAGTTGTTGGATCAACTCAGAGGAGCAATTTGGTTTTCAAAGATTGATTTGGCATCAGGGTACCATCAAATTCCAATTGCCGAGACAGATACTGTGAAGACGGCATTTCGGACGAGGTATGGGCAGTACGAGTTCATGGTTATGCCCTTTGGTCTCACAAACGCCCCTGCAGCTTTCATGCGATTGATGAATGAAGTGTTTCATGACTACCTCGACAAATTCTTGATCATCTTCATTGACGACATCCTGGTGTACTCGAGAAGTGAGGAGGAGCACAAAGAGCATCTGAGACTAGTAATGGAGAGGTTACGAGACCAGAAGCTATTTTCCAAGTTCAACAAGTGTTCATTTTGGAAGAGCGAGATTGGATTTCTTGGTCATATAGTATCAGGAGAGGGCGTGGCTCCTGATCCAGAAAAGGTCCAAGCCATACGAGAATGGCCTAGACCTACCACAGTGACAGAAGTAAGGAGTTTTCTCGGACTCGCGGGATATTATCGGAAGTTTGTTAAGGACTTTTCCTCCATTGCAAAGCCCTTAACTAAACTTGCCGGTAAAGGAATACCTTACCTTTGGGTGGAAGCAACAGAGAATGCATTCAAGACGTTGAAGGAAGCTCTCACCACCGCACCGGTGTTAGCTTTGCCCGAGCAGGAAAAACCTTACACGGTTTACACGGATGCTTCACGAGTTGGGTTAGGTTGTGTTCTTATGCAAGATGGGAGAGTCATTGCGTATGCCTCGCGACAACTACGGAAGCATGAAGATAACTACAGTACACACGACTTGGAGTTAGCGGTAGTGGTGTTTGCTTTACGAATTTGGAGATCATACTTATACGGGGAAGAAGTGGAGGTATACACAGACCATCAAACTCTTAAATACCTCTTCACTCAGCCAGATCTCAACCTGCGCCAGCGTAGATGGATGGAGTTTGTAGCTGACTATGACCTAATGATTCGTTACCATCCTGGTAAAGCGAATGTTGTTGCGGATGCCTTAAGTCGAAGAAAACTGGATGCAGATTTAGAGAAGGAAGTGGATCTGTTGAATGAAGAGTTGAAGCAAGTGAAGTTTGTCGTTTTGGAAGGACAAACAAGTGAACCATTGGGAGTACAAGCAGTGAATCAAGCCAGCTTGATTCAGAAGATTAGAGAGGAGCAACTTAAAACGAGAAGCTACAGAAGATTGCTGAAGAACTCAGAGGGCAAGCCAAACCAAATAGTGCTGGCTACTACTTGGCAGATGATGGAACTTTGCTTATTAATGTGAGGATCACGGTCCCTAAAGGACAAGGGCTGAGAGATGAGATACTAAGGGTCGCACACCATTCTTTACTTAGTATCCATCCTGGAAGTTCGAAGATGTACCAAGACGTGAGAAGATACTATCATTGGCCGGGCATGAAGAGATCAGTAGCGCAATGGGTTGTACAGTGTGCAACATGTCAGCAAGTCAAAGTCGAACACCAAGTTCCAGGAGGACTGTTGCAGAGTCTTCCGGTACCTCAGTGGAAATGGGACTCGATTTCCATGGATTTCATCACCGGTTTACCCACTGCTCCAGGTAGATCGAACAATTCAATCTGGGTGATTGTGGATAGGTTAACAAAGGTCACACACTTGTTATCTNCACCAAGTTCCAGGAGGACTGTTGCAGAGTCTTCCGGTACCTCAGTGGAAATGGGACTCGATTTCCATGGATTTCATCACCGGTTTACCCACTGCTCCAGGTAGATCGAACAATTCAATCTGGGTGATTGTGGATAGGTTAACAAAGGTCACACACTTGTTATCTATGCGGGACACGGATAAAGTTGAAGTATTGGCCGAGCTGTACATCAACAAAATTTTGAAGTTACATGAAGTACCTTCAGACATCGTTTCAGATCGTGACCCTAGGTTCACCGCAGCATTTTGGGAAGCACTACAGGAAGCCTTGGGGACGAAATTGTTTAGAAGCACGGCGTTTCATCCAGAAACAGATGGCCAAACGGAGAGAACTATCCGGACAATCGAGGAAATGCTTCGGATGTGTATTCTCGATTGGGCAGGAAGTTGGGAGAAACATTTACCGTTGGTTGAGTTCTCATACAACAACAGTCATCATGCGAGCATAGGAATGTCACCTTATGAAGCTTTGTATGGAAGGCCATGCAAGACACCTTTGTGTTGGACGGAAGTGGGAGAAAGAAGAATGTTTGGATCGCCTATTGTTCAAGAGACTACAATAAAGCTGGAGACGATTCAGACCAACATGAAGAAGGCTCAGGACCGTCAGAAGAAGTACGCAGACCAGTCAAGAAGAGAGGTAACATTTGAGATAGCAGATTGGGTCTATTTGAAGGTTACAACACAGAAAGGGAAGGACAGATTTGGCAAGGTTGGGAAACTCGCGGTCAGGTTTATTGGTCCATACAAGATCATCGGGAGAGTTGGTGAGGTAGCTTACCGTTTGGATCTTCCTGAAGATATGCGTTTACATCCGGTGTTCCATGTTTCCATGCTTCGGAGACATATATGAGATCCAAGTGCTGTAGAGCCCGAGAGAATTAAGGAGCTAAGGTCAGATCTTACATATCCAGAAGGACCAATCCGATTGGGAGAAAGGCGTATTCAAAAACTGAAGAATCTTGAGATTGCTCAAGTACAAGTTTTTTGGGGAAGACAAAACAGGATTCATGTCACTTGGGAGGATGAAGAGAGATTTAAAGCCAATCACCCTGAGTTTTTCCGAGAGGATGCTGTGATGGAAGAAGGAGGCCCCTCAGAAGCTTAGAATTCGAGGACGAATTCTGTTAAGGGGGGAAGAATGTAGAAACCCGTTAAAAAAAAAAAAAAAATGATCGTACCGCGGGCAATGGATGGTCGAAGAATTGATCGTGAGTGAACCATGGATCGAAAAATCTGCTGGACCATGATCAGAAAAGAGTTAGATTGATCAGAATGATGTTTTGGAAGTATAACATTTTTGGAAGCACGACGGTTTCGAAGCTCGACGTTTCAAAACCCGACGTTTTCTTAGGAACGAAGTTTTCTACAAAACTTTGTATCTATCAGTAAAATATCATTTGGGAGACATTATAAGTTGGAAGCAGGACGGGAATTAAGCAGGACGGGAATTAAGCAGGATGAGAAGTAAGCACGACGGGATCAAAGCATGACGGAAAAACCCGAAGTTGGGCGAAAACCCTAATTTCGGTATTATCGATTTTTCGAGGAAGCCGGAGGCTTGGGAAATATTTTCCGTCAAGGTCAGGATTCACTTGGAGTTTATTAAAAATATTCATCTCATCAGAACGGGTGTAGAAAAAATATTCGAGATTGAGCGCGGGACGAAAATTCACCAAAAGGGGTCGAAATCAGTCGAATGGACCGAGAACCTTAAGGTAGCCTTATCTATGAGATAAGAACGTGGTATAACCTGCCTTGCATGGTATGTGGCAAGGGAAGCAGGAGGTGTTGAAGCCCAGGAGAGCACATCATGCTGATTGACACACAGAAGCACGAGGTGCCGCATAACCTGCGAACTAAGCATGATGAGCGACATGTGGGCGCTGTGGTGTCAATCTGGATGAGGCCAGGACGTGGATGATACATCTGGTGGGTGTGGTGTCATATGGCATGCAATCCTATCATGCTGAGAGACATGTGGAGCACGAGGTGCCGCGACGCATGCGTCCGGAGCCATGCGAAGCGACACACGGGCTGCCACACAGTTTGTTTCTGATTTGTTGCTTGTCTTTATAAATACCCACGACCCCCACTCATTTTCAAACCATCCAGCACACCTGAAAGACACTGAAAAACTTGAGAGAGAAACCAGAGAAAGAAAGTTAGAGTTCCAATCATTTTCGAGTCTTTTTCGGCAGTTTTAGAGAGATTTCGAGAACAGTTACTCTGCTCGATTTGAGTCAGCATCTACAGAATCTCTGCACGAATAAGATCAGTACAGACGTGAGTCTACTTGTGAAGGTCAAGAAGAAAGGGTTTGGATCACAGAAGACGGGTTCGGGGTCAAGGCCACGGTCGACCAAAAACAGTGAGTTATAGTCAATTGTTTGCTGAGCTGTTTTCGTGCAGGTTCCCATTACTTGGAATTTGGATCATGGCAGGAGGCCAGGTCTAAACTGAGTAATGGTTTGATTAGTTGATAGTAGTGGTTAGATTGATTGAGTTGATAGCATGCTTATTACTTGAGAACCATAGTAGCATGCTAATAGTTAGGTTGATTGATTAGCGTTTTCTGAATGCTTAGATGATATCGCTAGGTTGTGAATGGCTAGGTATTCTGGAATTAGTCTTTATGCTTGATTCTAGAATATATTTGATTGTGTTTAGTTGTGGTGATTGCTTGAAACCTTGGTTATATTACCGGGTTTTGGTATTTGTTATATATTGGCCGACAGCATTGTGTAACCCACATTGCTAGGCATGTATAGGGGTGAGTTAGTGTTCCTTCAGACCTCGTACCCAGCGGGTTCAAGGAAACCCCTTATTCGCTGGATCGGGAAGACTCAGAGGAACAGGGTCATGGCCTATAGCTGAGTGATTACACGACGGTGTAATGTGGTAGTGACCCGAAGGACTGTGGGCTGTCGCGCGGTGACCCGAAGGACTGTGGGCCGCGGTCGGTTAAAAGTTCCTTCTTCCGGCCTTCATGGTAGGTAGATAGGATACTGCCAATAGTGAAGGAGGAACCTAACGTCACCGGGGCCCGATTTATATATATATATATTATTAAGGGATTTGGTAAACCCTAGTTTATTTGAATATCGATTTTCAAAGACTATATTATAGTATCGCTATTTTACTCGTATTGTTTTATACTACGGGTTTCAGATTTTGGTTATATTATTGCGGCTATTACTTATTTATGCTATTAGGTGAACCTCTCGCTTTAGATTGTTTGGGGTGGGATAGCGAGGGGTTGTATTTGTTAGTTGGGGATTGTAACTCACTGAGTAATGCTAGATTACTCACCCCTCACTCGTTGTTGTTTTCAGGTGACCAGTAGTAAGCTTGTAGAGGTCGCGGGAAGCTAGGCTGACTGGTGTAGATTTTTATCTTTTTGCTTGCGACGTTTTCAGACTATAGTATGTATCTTTTGCTCGTTGGCATGCCACTACGCTTATAATATTTTGTGTGTTGTGAAACGAATATGATATAAGATAACTAAATCGATGTTTGTGTAAATGCCTTGTTGTATCTGATATTAGCTTGTCCAAGCTAACACAACGCCAGGTTGGAGTACGGGTTGAGAAGCCTTAGGCTTTAATCTGACGGGACATGTTAGCGGGCGAACTGGCCAAGTCACGAATTGCACTCTTTGTGACCAGGCTGGAACGCCTCTAACCCGTCATGTAGCGCTTCCGAACCTTGGTAGAAAGTCAGCCGTCGGTCATGTTCTTGTTTGATTGTTGGCCGGGGGTTCGACCTATGCCTAGAACGATTCGGGGGTGTTACAGTCATCTTCCAGCAGAAGACTTGGGTAATAATGTAAGTATGTTGTATATCTTTGGTGTCGTGTCGTACGGTTGCTGCTTGCAAGTAACTTTTTATATAACACAATTACATGATAGGGAGGTACTGATAACGATGATGATGATGACGGCGACAAGTTGGTAGTGCCACCCCCTGATGCGATTGGTAGTGCATAATCAGCTGGAGATACGGGACCTTCCGGTAAGGCGCGCAATATTACGGACGGCGGACTGTCTAAAGTTATGAAGAAGTCGCGTGTTGATTGAGCTTCTTTTATTATCTCAATATCATTTTAATAATGTTAATTTCAGTTTATTTGGATGTTTATGTTGCGACTATTTCCCATTATATGGGAGTTTTAATTTGAGAAATTCCCTTAGATAGCCCCTTTTAGTTTGTTTGTCACAAAAATAGTTTTTAAAGAAAAAAATGACCAAAATGTTTTTTTTAGAAGCTAAAAATGTTTTTTTTAGAAGCTAAAAATGCATTTCTATGCATTTATACCCCTAGGGTTAACTAATTTGGACTTTAGGGTTTAGAGTTAAGGGGTGGGTTTGGGGTTAGGGTTTCAAATTTCAAAAAAAAAAAAAAAAAGTCTATTTTGGTCATTTTATTTTTTGAGAGCTATTTTGTGACAAAAACTTTAAAAAATGCTATTTAAGAGAATTGCCCTTTTAATTTTATAGTAATTTGCTTGTGGTTTAGTTATATATTTTTTTGGAAAAAAAAAATTCTTACTTAATTACGTAGTTATAAACATAAGCAGGTCTTATTTATTGAAATCAGTAACAATCTTTCATCTAACGCATAGCATGCGTTTGCAAGATGACGTGTCACTAATATTGTTTACAAATAGATTTTTAAGAATCTCCTTCCAGCGTAGACCTGAACAACTGCAAACAATTCTTACCCTCCAATTTCAAAAATTATTTAACAACAGGGTTTAATTCTCAAACACCCATGATGTGTGTCTGAGATGAGTCAGGTGGGCTGTCTTCAAGCGTCAACTTGATATCAACAAATGCACTAGATCTCTGGGTTCACTGCTGTACGGAGCATTCATCGCATTCATGCAGTCTCTGCACCGCTTTCTCATACTGAATTTTTTTTTTTAAAGATAAGTAAAAGTACTCACCACGATATACTATGTTATAAGCTTATGAGATAATGTTTATATTTATTTAGGACCACAAACAAAGAAGAACAACACCAATAATAAGAGAGGTTCTTATTGGTTAATTTCTTTGCAACCCATTAATAATTAACGGGCCCACTATAAAACCCGCTAAGTCATAAACGTAAGTACAAAACCAATAAACGTGAATATCAAACTACCTTTTCCACAAAAGTAATGTAATACAATTTATCACCACAACCCACTACGGTTGCATTACTCATCACAATTAACAACAATAACAGCCATTTCTCTGCAGTAATGGCAGTGGAAGCCGGAACAACCAGAGCCATAATGTTATTCTATATAACTCTCAAAAGCTAAGCATAACAAAACCATCTCTCACACTAAACAGCGTAATGGCTAATCACAACAACCTCTCTCTCTTAGAATCTCTCCCGCAAGATCTTCTTGGAGAAATACTATCACGAGTAACATATTCCTCTCGAGAGGATATCCGCCAATGCGTTACGGTCTCAAGAACAATTTCTGCAGCTACACAAGATTATTGTGTATTCAACAAACTCAGCTTACGACCACAAGCCATGAGTCCCCTGTTAACGTTTGGATGTTACCACCAGCTTATGAACAGATGTCTCCAAAGTGACAATCCGGCTGCTCACTACATTGAAGGGCTCAAGCAGTACTTCATCCATGAGAACACGATCCTTGGGCTTTTCCAGCTAAAAAAAATCTGCAGAAAATTCCTACGACAATGGTACGTATATCTATGGAATCCTTATGTTGTGCACAGGAAACACAGAGGAGGGAAACTGTTTTTAGGTATGCTTGATTGGGAGACAAGCAAGAGGCGAGCTGATCGTTGCTGGAGGGAAAACAAGAAATCACTAAGAAACTTCATCATCATATTAAAGCACGAGTATACCACCAATTTGATGAACAACCTCCCACCAACAAGCTGTCACATTAACGACCTAGACACCTGCTGCCCAAAATGCTACCATTACAAACAGATGCGGAAATTTGTGAACTTCATCTAATGCACACCAAAAAGAATGGAGAAGAACTGAAGCAGAGTCAAGTTTGAAAGGCAAATTGAAGAACCCTAATTATGTATGATATATAAGACTTTGTGCTTAGTTTATATTACACTTTTTATTTCCTTTTAAAACTTATTTGTGCTTTTCTAATTATGTTGGGTTCCTTATATAAATACCACTATCTCATTTTACCTTACTAAAACAATCCCAAAACTTTCGTGCACCAAAAACATATTAATTCATAATATAAAGGAGTAAATATATAGCCATTGGAATTATGTCTTCTTCTAAGTTTTATTAAAATTGCTGGATCAGACCTGAATACACAGCCTCAGAACATATTTAAGTCAGGTCAGAAATTATGTGTAACTATTTATAAATATTAATACGTGGTCAGGATTTGTTGAAGTTTTAAAATCATCGATAAGGATTATATATAATAATTATAAATTATTTTAAAATGAATTCCTTTGATTCGTTGACAGTTGATTTATAAAAAAATATTTTACCAGAACTAAATTAAGGATTACAAAATGATTACGAAGTATCGCAAATATTGTAAAGTTAGGTGGACTAAACGTTTATCTGTGTAATCATACTTATATGTTTGCCTTTGTCTGGGACTCCATTAGGCTTAACGTATGCCACCAAATGAATCAATTCAACTACAAAAATGTATCACTAAACATCTACAAATATCACATTCACCTAATGAACACACATAATCATGACATGACATGTGCTTTTAATTCAACGATATGAAAACTAATGTCACACATAATTGACCATTTAATATAATCAAATTTTAAGAATATGCGTTTCTATCATATTAAATTGCTTATCTTAAGTTGCGCCCATTATGGAAATAAAATCTCCTTAATTCATACAAATTGATTACAAAATATCATCAAAAAAAAATTATGCGCATTAACGTACGCAATATTACATATGCCATCAAATATACAGTATTCAAACCCATATCTCCCCACATAATCAGCAAATCAAACATTTAACAGCAACAGTAATATAAAAGATACGTCCAAGCATTCTCCTAAGCAACAGCAAATATCAGAGTACCACAATAGCATCAAACCGATGTCTCTCAATACTAGAGACCCTCCCCGATGAAATATTAACCGATATAATCTCACATGTGACAAAGATCTCAAGAACCGATATCCGCAACATTATGGCAGCAAGTCCTGAACTTTCTCGAGCTGCCGCCCATCCTCGCGTCTATAAAAACCTCAATCTCCACCCACTGACCGTTCATCCCCTAGCAACACGACACAGGTACAATGATCTTATGACGCGATGCCTTGGCAGCGGTAATTCCGAAGCTCATTACATACGGGGGATAGTTGAATATTTACATAGGAACCACATAGCTGTGGGACTCCTACATCTCCGCACTGCAGCAAAAGGTTTCTATGACAACGCTAAATACCTTTATGGTGTAATAATGCTATCTAGAGGAGAGCCGGTCATCGGTCAACAACTGTTGGATACCCTTGGATGGAGAGAAGACAAAAGACGTGCAAATATTTGCTGGAGGAGAATCAAAAGATCCATCCATGGAATAGAAGTCATAATGCTTCAGTGTTACATTACAAACTACATGAACACCAGAGCAACAATAACATGTCACCGTGACAATATGGAGGAACGGTGTGATGCATGTTATTACTACAAGCAGATGACCAAGTTTATTTTTATTATTTCAAAAAAACTACGTTATTTTCTATTCTCTGTTGAAATTTATGCTACTTCATCTTTTTATGTTATTATTCTCCGTGACTATCAACATATTTTAGCATTGCAATTCTTTTCTGAACAACGAAATATGGTTCACGTAATAGTATAATATGATGAATGGTTGATAATACTATAAATTATTACGTAGGAATATATTGTGCTCAAAAATTTAAAATAATAAAACTATTGAACCTATATTCAACGTGTATATATTTGTAAATACATTAGTTTAAAGTTTGTCTTAAAAACATCCATCAATGGTAGCTAATAATCAAACATCTATGGTCAAAATTTATAGGTATTTTGGCATCTATTTCTAATTTATAATTATTATTAGAATATGATGAAATATCTAAAATAATATAATTTCTTTATGTCTCTCTACTAAGTGTATATATAATCTAAATATATTTTCCACCATGAATCAATTCGAATTTGTTATTATCACAAATCAATTAATGGTAACTGATAAACAATCAACTATGGTAAATAAATGACCTCTCATAATCCCACATTCGAATTTTGTAACTCCAAGTCAATATACACAATTAAATATAAACTATTTAAATTTAATAATATATATATATATATATATATATATATATATATATATATATATATATATATATATATTGTAAAGAGTATATTAAAATCCACTTCCTATTTTGTTCAAAATTTTGCAGAATGTTTTCTATCATTTTAAAATTACCAAATCCAATGTGACAAATTAGCACGAAATCAAAAAAATAATTTGTATAGAATCCAAACTACTTGAAATAATACGTATATAGAGAACCGAAACTGCATCCGAACAAACCGATTATGTTGGATAGGAATTAATCCGAATCAAATTTATATAATTACTTATATTGAGTTACTTCAGATTATATATATATTTAAAACATATAAATTATATAAGATAATTCCAAATTTAACAATAGCCAACATTAAATGTCTAAAATATTAAACGATACTAATCCGAAAAAAAAGGGGAAAAAAAGACGAATACATACCAATTTACCGTTTAATAATTCTAACTAAAGTAATTTGTGTTAGTTATTGATATTTTAGCATACATTACAATATTATAATTATTTGTATAGCATGATGAATAATTTAAAATACTATAGATTCCTCATGTAGATCTAATAAGTGTATATATCATCTAAATATATCATAAGTGTATTAAAATATAGAGAAATTCCCTTAGATAGCCCTTTTTAGTTTGTTCTTCACAAAAATAGTTCTTAAGGAAGAAAATGATCAAAATAGGTTTTTTTAGAAGCTAAAATTTTTATTTTATGCATTTTTACCCCTAGGGTTAACTAATTTATACTTTAGGGTTTAGAGTTAAGGGGTGGGTTTGGGGATAGGGCTTCAAATTTCAAAAAAAATTAAAAAAAAAAATGAAAATTTCAAAATAAAAAAAAAAAGCTATTTTGGTCATTTTATTTTTAGGGCTATTTTGTGACAAAAACTTAAAAAGGGTTATTTAAGAGAATTACCCTAAAATATATCACTATTAAAACACATCTCGAAATTATATATAATTAATAAATATGTCATATTTATATAGGAAAAATGTTAATTCGAAACTGGTCTTCTCCCACAGCCATATATGGTAACTTTTCAACAGTCATTTATGGATAGTTAATTGCCTCTCATAATCAATTTCTTATTTGTAACTGCAAGTCAAAATAAATAATTACTCAATTCAGAAATACATAACTACAAAATTCAGAGTTATTCCATCAAAACTTTAGATCTTGCTTATCTCTTAAAGAATTACTCACGATCCATGGTTAATAAAACACCTAGAAAAGTTTCAGACTCTGGTCCAATTGATCAGAGGAGCGATAGTGGAAGAAGTATAGATGCTCTTGACAATGCAGGAATCGACCATGCGATTATCAACAGGGATGTCTCAAACGTTGGTAAGCACAGCTTCCCTTTCATTGTAACACAACAGTTCGGCTATGAGATTATCATGTATTATAGCGTTTTCAACATATATTATACAGGGGGAAATCAAACAGAAGTTGGATCGCGATTATCGCGACGATCTAGAATGCTGATCCAGTCAACAGCATCAAACAAACCATCCATCGCAGGTTAGTTAACATTGTACTGTGATCGGCAGTAACTAAACTTATCACCATTACCTATACAAACTAAATATGTCAATTCCGTAGCTAACAAGCAACCCATGAAGAAACGGAGGGTGGGCAGGCCAATCATTCCCTCAGGTACAACTATTAGTGGAACACATAATGATCATTCGTCTACATATCTCATATGTTATTCAAAAATCAATCAAAAATCTGTCCATAAAATTAGGAAATTGAGATTTATATACTTATTATTGTCTGTAATATAGCATGAGAATTTTAATATCCCTACGCAAGCTTAATATCATGTAGTTACAAAATATAATTCATAACTATATTATTGCCAGTAACAATATTGTTGAATAATACACATATATTTATTAACCTATCATAATCCATTCAATTATGTATACGCATATATATGGTGATTATAATTCCATGTCCCAATAGTTTTATGCCACTATTATCGAGAAACTAACAACACGCAGAATAAACATTATTTTTATTGCTCACATAATTACTAAATATTATAGATGTTATTATACTAACCTTGGTCACAATTGGCAGTAAAACAATATTAATCCCATATATTTTGGGTTTATAAGTATTTTGGAATCATTTTTTTTTACAAGTTATTGAAATGATAACAATTTCCTACGTAAATTTGTTGTTTCATTTTCATTACATACACACAATATATATATATATATATATATATATATATATATATATATATATATATATATATATATATATATATATATTATTTGGTTTCGCTTACATTACATACATACATGGACTGGTGTTAAACTACATGATATAATAAATATATTAAGACTTGTGGCTGTGAATTTGGTATTTAATGTTGTATACAAATATGAATTGATATAATAATTTAGGAAATTACATGACGAATCCTTCTTTCTGTGACATGAATAAATTATATAATTTTACGAAATCAGTATGTATATAAAAAAAATTCAACAATTAATAATTCTTTTTATAAATATCCAGAAGAAACATTATTCAAACATTATTCTATTAACAATAATTCAAAAATATCCAGATTTATTATTTAAATTTTCCCAAATGATTATTTTTATAAATATCTATTATATTAACATTACTCACAACTGGGACTAAAACAATAGTAATCCCATATATTTTTGAATTATTTTTCCAGACTATAGATTTCCAGACTTTAATAAACTCCTTCAGATATTTGTGAATTATCGTAAAAACTGATTTCCTCTATATATATATTCAAAACTCTGACCGTAAATTTTGTATATAATAATTTCTATACTTATGAATGGCTATAATAAATATGAGAACCTATTAATTCCTATGTGAGCTAAATATCATGTAACTATGTAATTAATTTCGAATCTATATAATTTATAATAATGATATTGTCGGATAAACAAGGTATATTCATTAATATATTAAAACTCATGAATTTATGAATGAACACAGATAATTCTTATAAAATTGAATGTCCCATTTGTTTTATGTTATGAATATCAAAATAATAAAAACATGGATAGTAAACATCATTTACCTTTTCCCAAATTATTAAATACTTAAAATATTATAATATTCACGCTATTCAAAAATGGCAGCAAGAATCTATTAATCCCATATATTTTTAAACTATAAATAATTATGAATTATATTTCTTTAAAGTTAATGTAATATGACAGATCTCCTAAATGTAACTTAGTTTTTGTTTCCTTACATACAGATAAAATATATTTAAAATTTTGTTCCATTTTCATTACATATAGATACATGAATTAATAAACATGTTCATATTTCTGTTAACTATCGTACAACCTGTTTCCATTTCTATTTTCTATCTATATATATATATATATATATATATATATATACACTCACATGTTTTTTCAACACATACAGCACCTTAGTCAGCAGCATCAGTTTCAGGAAGCACTCATATACGCGAGTCTCCCTACGCGGCAGCAGCTCGGATTGCCAGACAACATCGAATATCAATTTATAGACAAAAAAAACAGCCCGGTTAACTGAGTCTTGTTTGAACCGAGTTTAGTCTAAACAAGTAAATGAGACGGGACTCGTCGGTGGGTTTTGGACGGGAAAACGTTTGTTTGGAGATTCGATTAAAGAGTAGAAAATACGTGTTACAAAGAGGGCCATGGTCGGCAAATAAGTCGGAAAAGTACAAAAGTGTTGGTAGCAGATTGCACACGTCCCCGTCCTTTGTCACCTCCTTCACCTCTTTATAGTTGATCTTCGCGTGCTCCCCCTTCGAGTCGGTTGACCTAATGGGCCTTTAGCTCGATGGGCCGAGAAAGTGAATGCCCTAGTCGACTTTTCTTAGCTCAACCGACGTTAGTCGCTCTCGCGACTAAAAGCAGTTGACAGCCGAGCCGAGTGGCTTTCTTCGGCTAGAGACCGCTGAGAGCGAACTGGACCGCCGACCGCCCAATCGCTTAGTGGGTCGGGCCGGCTTCTCGATGGGCCATGTGGGGATGCAATCCATCTCCTACAATAAGCCCCCCCCCCCCAGTTCACTAGCAGCGAGTGAAGCGCGACTCTGGTGGACTGTCGGTTTGGGCTCAAAGAGATGCCGATGTGACAGCGAGTGACGGGTAAAGCTTTGTCTGCTTGATCGTTCGCCCATACGAGCGAATCGATCGGTGCGGCTTGCTACGCTAGCGAATTCGTCTTCTGGGTTGTTTCTCGTGAACTACGCCAGCCTTGCTGGCAGGTTTTGAGAATTTACGTGTCGCCTTTTTCCTATGCAGCTAGACCTGATTTGGATCGGTTTAGCTGTTAACCGGTCTGTGGTTTATTGCAGGGAGCCGAATCGTCGCGGAAGTGCCATCGATTTAAAATGGGAGAGGAACCGTCGCATTGTGATTTGAACCTCACGGGTTTCCGAGGCCCATCTTAGGCCCGACTAGCCCTAATCATTGCGGTTTGGGATTCACACGCTTTCTTCTCTTATAAATACTGGATGCTGCGGGGGGATCAGTCATTCTTCTCCTGCTCTCACAGGTATTTCCTCTCTCTTCTTTTTCTCTCCAACTTCTCTCTCTAGATTCTTCTTTTAGTTCTTAGTGTTTGTCCGTTGGATCGCCATGCCTCCGCGCGAAAGGTTGACCCGTGAGCAGAAAGGGAAGGCGGTCAGTACTGGGCTTGATCCGTCGACTGTCAGTATAACGTCCTCCGAGAATCTAGCGAGACAGCATCGCGACGCACTTGGAGATATGGAAGGGCTATATCTGTTGCAGCGTCTTTTAGTCGTTGAGGCTGAGAGGCTGGTCCGGGGGGAACACGATCGCGACTCGAGAGAAAACGAATCGCGAGAGTCGGAGGGGAACTCCGCAGACGCAAGGACGGAAGGGCCAGACTTCTACCCGACACGCTACTCGCCTGACGGGTATTTCGAAAAACTCCCTGCGGTGCCCGCTGAGTTGCTGTGCTCTCCTGATGTGGAAGGACAGGATTGGGAGAAGGTCGGGGAGACAGAGTCGACTCCGGGTAGCGTGCAGAAGCTCCTGAGGGAGTGTGGTGCCAGAGGAGTGACGTTTCATATCCCGACGTACCTTGAACGACCGTGGTCGCCCCCAGTGGGGTACCATTGCATGTACGAGGCGTACTTCCAGCCCAATACCAAGCTATGGTTCCCGATTCCTCGGCTGATCACATCGTACGTCTTCAGACGGAATGTAGCGCTCAGCCAGTTCGTGAATGGCTCTTATCGGATAGCTGTCGCGCTGATGGTGCTGGCTGCGGAGATAGGTGTCTCGATGAGCGTTCGGGCCTTCGAAGAACTAACTTCCTTGAAGGCACAACCTCATGGCATTTTCTCGGTGAAGATGCGACCTAATTACAACATACTGACCGGCCATCCGAACAAGACCCCGGGATGGAATCATCGCTACTTTTATGTCAAGTCGGACAAGGCAGCATTCGACGATCCACCACAAGACAACTTCCGAGTTCTCTAGAACCGTAAAAGCGGTAATTTGAACTTGACGATTTGCTCGCTCTGATCCCAATTCTAATCAATCTTATTTTTTGTTGTTTTTTCTTTGTTGTTGCAGTTGACCATCCGAAGGTTCTTGACTACCCAGAGGGTTTCTTTGACAACGCACGGGCAGTCGCTGCGCTCAGCCACCAATGTTGGCAGGAAATTAGCGAGGAAAGGATCCGCAGAGCGCTAGCTCGGATTTCCGAAGGTTTTTTTTTATATATCCCTGGGTTTTCTCACCGACCCCTTTTCTCGCTGAGTCTCTCCGACTAATCCTTTCCTTGTGTGCAGACGACTGGGCGACTAACCTTCCTTGCAAGGAAGACCCTGGGAAAAAAGCATTTGCAACTATTCACGAAGAAAGAACAAGCGTGCATAAAGAGGTCCAAGAGGACGAAAGAGCTGCCAGATCTAAGCGTTCTTCTCGGAAATGAATTGGATCTCGTCGGTTCTAACCCCATGTCAATCCTTGATGGCATGAATTTGGGTGGAGGCAATGGCTTCGGAGAGTCGGGTCCTGTCCCTTCTCTCGATCCTCCTGTGGAAACGTTCGTCGAACCGGTCGCCGAAGAAGTGGGCACCGAGGATCGCCCGAGAAAGAAAAAGAAGAATAAGTCCGCTGAGAAGTCTCAGGAAGGTTCAGTCTCGTGGGGAGAGCCAATTACTCAGCTGCAAGAAGATTTGAACAGGGCGGTGGTGCATGACCAAGATGTTTCCTCCGGTGAGCAGCTTCTTCGGAGGGACAGGAAGACGCCGGCTGAGGGACCAATCACTCGTTTCAAGGAGGAGCTCCAGATAATTCATGGTCCCAACGAGGAGCGAGTCTCTCCCAGTGGCGGGGATTTTACTCGTCATTCTTCTCCGCCGAGGCCGGGAGATGGGATCCCTACTCTCTCTACCGGACCGCAGGCTACAATCTAGGATCGCGTGGAGTTCAGCTATGTGGGGGATTGTTTACTCATCCGCGATCCCGTTCAATGCGCTGAGCTAGTCTGGCAGATAAGGAGCGGGTCTGAGTTCCTTCCGCCTGTGGAGGATTTGATGTTCAGAGAGGAATACGCACGCGCTGCACAAGCAAAATTAACGGTAGGTCGTTCAAGCGTCTTAGTCCTATCTTTCTTTCGACTGCTTGACCACTCGCTGATCTAAGCCTTGTTTTTATTTTGTCTCGCAGAGTGACGGGAGGATGAACCTCGTCGTTGAAAAATACGACAGGGCTCTGAGGGACGCCCTTGTCCAGCTGGGGCAGTCGGAAGAGGCTCTGAAGGAGAAGGAAGGCGAGTTTGCTTGTAAAGAAGAGGAGCTGCAGGGAGAGCTGAATGCGGCTCTGGCGGATAGGGACCGAGCGGTCACTCGCCGAAGGTCCAGAAAAGAAAGATGGAGGAGATGGGAGCCGAGTTGGCCTCTGTCCGTGCTTTGGCAACAGAGCTTGAGCAAAAGAACTCCATCATGGAAGGCGAGAAAGCTGCGTTGGAGAGGGAGAAGGTCGAGCTCGAACAGGAAAAGTCTGCCGCAGCTCTGAAACTTTCGAGGGAGACTATGCGACTCAAAGAGTCTAGAACCTTTGAGGTCACGCAGGAGCGGATCAGGGTGGAGACCGCAATGATCGCCAAGTGCAACCGACGTTTCGAGAATATTCGCGAACATCAATCTCGTCGAGACGCCTACGAAACAGCCCGAAACTTGTACGGGCAGGCATCAGGCACGAGGAAATGCCTTCAGAAGCTGATCAAGCAGGGCGTCGCAATACCTCAGTTGATGGTGGATCTTTTCGCGGTTCCGGAGAGGAGGTTGGAAAGCGAGGCTGCCTCCCTTGAGGTTGGAGAGATCCCCGAGGAAGATCTCTATTTGTCTCCGCTCATTCTTCCCTCGAGATTTCTCGACGAACGCATTTTGGCTGGGCTGGATCCGCACGGGTCAAACGTTGATCTGGTCGACTCGGATACGATTGCCAACTTGCAGGCTCCGAGTGAACCCACGGATCCAGTCACGGGGAGCTTTGCCGCAGACGGGGATGTCGTGGGAGATGTCGTGGCTTCTCTTCAGGGGACCGACGCGCATGCTGCGGAGGATGCAGGCCATAGGGCTTCCGCTTAGTTTTAGTTTGTATATTGTATGTTGTATCGTTGAGACTTTTTTTTCGTTGTCTTCTTTGTTTTTACTAGTTCCTCGTCTCTCTGCTGATTGTAAAAGACTGTTGTTCCTTTGTTTGAATATCTTATGCATTCATCCTTTTGCATTCCTTCGTTATCTCTTCGTTCCTGGCCTTTCATTCTCTCGCGAGAGTTAGTCTTTTGGACGCGAAGTTCCGAGTAACTCGCTAATTTCCTCGATCGAGCGTTGTTGTGGAATCAATTTATTCTGTGAATAAGACAAATCGAATCAGTCGACGAGTGGATGCAAAGGCAAAGGTTTTCCGTTGACTCGGGAGTAGTTACGCAAATTCCCAGATGGCCAGACCGGTCGGGATCTTCTCGAGAATGGAAAATTGTCTTTTAGTCGGTCAGTGTTTAGGAACAACACAGGTGACACGCGTCTAATTGGGTCCCTCTGTGATTTCGCGACTGATCAGGTCGTAATCGAGCAGGGTCGAGTGTCGGTGCATCGTTTGCGCGCGGGATGCTAACACCGAGAAGCTGGAGTCGGATGCTAGTGTGTCGCTTGCGCGCATGATGCTGACATCGAGAAGTTTTTTTTTTGGGTTGCAGCTGAACCAATTAGGGTTGCCTACGTACCTCCGAAGAGGATCAACCCGCTTTGTAGTTCGTTTTCTCGAGTGAAAGTGGCGTTAGCGCATTCACTCGATGGTTTTTGATCGTGTGAAAGTGACGTTAGCGCATTCACTCGGTGTTTTTTTTTTTTTTTTTTTTGGTCGCCTGAAAATGGCGTTAGCGTATTCACTCGATTTTTTTTTTAGACGGGTGGGTAGTACTTTCGCAGGAGTTTGGAGTTCCATGCCCGGGGGACCGCTTCGCCTTGCAATGTCTCGAGTCGATAGACACCCGGCTGAACGACGTGCATAATTTTATAGGGGCCCTCCCAATTGGTTCCTAATTTCCCTTCCTTCCATTCCTTTGTGTTTTTGAACACCTTTCGGAGGACTAGGTCGCCCAAGGCAAGGGGACGCGATTTGACGTTCTTGTTGTAGTATCCTTCAATTTGGTGCTGGTAGTTTTGGATTCGGAGTAAGGCTTGGTCGTGTTGTTCTTCTAGCTGATCCAAGGCGTCGAGTAGCATGTCCTTGTTGAGACTGTCTAGTTGCGGCATCTTGGATCGTCGCAGGCTGGTTACGTTTACCTCTGCCGGAGCCATTGCTTTGACTCCATAGGCTAGCAAAAATGGAGTGGTTTTAGTCGCCACTCGGGGTGTAGTTCGGTGCGACCAGAGGACTCCGTCAAGTTCGTCAGCCCATACGCCTTTTTTTAAGTCGAGGCGTTACTTGATACCGTCGATTATTAGTTTGTTCGAAGACTCAGCCTGGTTGTTGCCTTGCGGGTGCCGCGGTGTTGATGTGCTCAGGCGGATCCCCCATCGCTCGCAGAATCCTTTAAAGTTCCCCGACATGAACTGCGCCCCATTGCCGGTAACGATTTCATAGGGTAGCCCGTGTCGGCAGATGACGTTCTTCCACACGAGCCCTTGGACTTCTTTATCGGTTACTCGCATGAAAGACTCGGCTTCTATCCATTTAGTAAAATAGTCGGTGAGGACTAGAACGAATCATCATTGCCGAGAGGCAGGCATCGGGCCGATGATATCCATCCCCCATTGCATGAACGGGTAAGGGGCGGTGATCGTTCGGAGAAATTCAGTCGGTCCATGAATATTGGAGGCGTGTCACTGGCACATATCACATCATTTTTCGTACGCCTCACAGTCGGTGTTCATCGTCGGCCAGTAAAAACCGAGATGTTTGATTTTGAGTGCCAAGGCTCGTCCTCCTGAGTGATTACCTGCCGCGCCTTCGTGCGTTTCGGCCATGGCGAGCCTTGTCTCGTAGCCAGCAATACATTTGAGTACCACTTTATTTGTGGTCCACCGATGCAGTTCGCCATCGATGACGACATAATGCAAGCTCCGAGCTTTTAGTCACCGCGCTGCCCATTTTTCGGAGGGCAGCTCACCGTCCGCGAGATAAACGATGAATTTGGTCCTCCAGTCTGGGTCTGGTGATTCGATCGTATGCTGAGGATGTTTTGCCTCTTTGTCCGCAGCTGCGACGGGTGTTACCAACAGCTTTCTCTCGGGGTGGAGGTCGATGCTTGGTTTGTCAATTCGATGAATGGGAATCGTTCGTTTAACCTGATCGTGAAGCCTGCTTCCCAGCACCGCGAGGGCGTCCGCGCATACGTTTTCCCCATGGGGAACCTTCGTGAGCTCGAAGAACTCGAAATCCTTGGTGAGGTCCTGAACCAGCTTTAGATAAGCGTTCATGCGTTCGTTGCGGGCGTCGTACTCGCCGCTGAATTGGCTTGTAACAAGTTGTGTGTCACAGTAAGCGCTCAGTCGCTTGGCTTTTACTGCTTTGGCTAGCCTAAGTCCCGCGATGTTAGACTCCTACTCGGCCTTGTTGTTAGATGCCGTTAAACCGAAACTGAATGATTGTCTGATCAATTCTCCGATCGGAGATTGGAGTTGGACTCCGGCTCCCGACCCTTTTGTCGTTGAAGATCCGTCCACATGCAAGATCCAGTTGGTAGCGGGAAGGATGAGGTCTTGTTCCAACTCTGGCGACAGTTCTATTAGGAAATCGGCTAGTACCTGCGACTTAGCTGCGGTTCGGTTCTTATAAATGATATCGTGCTCGCTCAGTTCTATTGCCCATTTGGATAGACGCCCCGATTGATTGGTGTTCTGCATCACAGTGCGTAGAGGTTGGTTGGTGAGTACTTCGATGGAGTGCGATTGGAAGTATGGCCTCAATTTTCTTGCTGCTGTGACGACGGCGAGAGACATTTTCTCGAGGGCTGGGTACCTTGTCTCGGGACTCGTCATTCATTTGCTCGTGTAGAAGATAGGCCGTTGCTCGCCTCTATCGTCTCGGATCAGGACACTGCTTACCGTCGTGGATGATACGGCGATATAGAGGGACAATATGTCTCCTTCCTCTGGTTTGGAGAGTATGGGGGGTGTAATTAGGTATCGCTTAAGCTGAGCGAACGCTTCTTCGCATTTCTCGTCCCACATGAACTTTCTATTTCTTCGTAACAACTCGTAGAAGGGAAGGCATTTGTCCGTTGAGCGCGAGATGGATCGATTAAGTGTTGCGATTCTTCCGGTGAGACGCTGGACCTCTCTGCTATTTCTTGGGCTGGGCAGGTCGAGTATTGCGGATATTTGTTTTGGATTAGCCTCTATACCTCTTTGAGTTACGATGTACCCAAGGAATTCTCCCGACATGACGCCGAAGGTGCATTTAGCGAGATTAAATTTCATCCCGTATTCGTTGAGTGTTTTGAAACATTCGCGCAAATGGCTGAGATGATTGTCTGCTCGCAATGATTTCACCAGCATATCATCGATGTAGACCTCCATAGAGTTTCCTAGCTTGCCGGTGAACATGCGGTTTACTAATCGTTGGTACATCGCGCCTGCGTTCTCCAACCCGAAAGGCATCACCTTGTAGCAGTAGGTTCCACGGTCTGTGATGAAAGATGTTTTTTCTCGGTCGTCGGGGAGGCTGGCGCCAACTCTAACAACTTTCATCGGGTCGGCGTTATCGATCAAAATTTCAAGGATCTCCTTTGCTCGCGGGGCGATTTTTTGGACCGGCTTGGCTATCGAGTTGACATGGGGGTTGATCGCTGCGTCTTGATGGTGGCGATCAGGAGATCTCGGGCAGCCTGCTGGTTACCGCGTAAGGTTTTGATTTGGCCGTCGGGGCCCGAGAACTTAAGGCATTGATGGTAAGTTAAAGTGATCCCCTTCATCGAGTGTATCCACGGGGTGTCGAGGATGACATTATATGGGGCCCATGTGCTTATGACCGAGAACTTGACGGTACGAGTGACTCCGCATGCATAAATATGGAGGTGTACCGTGCCGAGCATCGTCTCGGAAGAGCCGTTGAAACCAGTGAGCGATCGAGAGCACGGCTTCATATCGCGCAAATCAATTCTCATCTTATCGAGCGTGTCGCGGAAGATCAGGTCGACAGAACTGTCTGTGTCAACCAGTACCTTAGTCACCTCGCAATTCCCGATACCAAGTTCAACTAAGAGTGGATCGTTGTGCGGCATATGGACGCCCACGGCGTCGTCGGCTGAGAACGTGATCTGCGGATCATTCTCAGGCCGACTGGGCCATTTCTGCGAGGTTGTTGCCTTTCGGCAATAATCCTTGATGGATCGCACAGAATCACCACAAGGAGGGGACCGCCCATGATTATGTTAAGTTGCGGGGGTTTCCTGATTCTTTTGGACCGTATCTGTGTTCGCAAGTCGCCGGGCGAAACCTCAGCGGACGCAATGACCTGAGGCTGCCTGAGGATTTTTGACACTTCAAGTTGTCGGCGCAGATCGGAATCCTTTCGCCGATTGAGGCTGATTCGCAGATCGTCGCTGTAAGCGTTAAGCTGATTTCAGAGGTCATCTTGCCCGAGGTTTACTCGCTGCTCGGTTCGAGAGGCGTTGAGAGTCTCTCGGAGATCGGGCTTGCCAACTGATAGTCGTTCGAAGATTGTTATTTTTCGTTTTAGTCGGCGCCGCAAATCGCAGATACTAGGGTCGAGCCTTGGTGAAAACGGTTTGGTTAGCGAGTCGCTTTGAGGGAGCACTGCTTCGTCGTCTGATGAAGTTACTGGCTGAGCGAGGATTACTTCCACTCGCCGTCGATTTTTGGGTTGCTCTTCCTCGATGTTCGTGTCTTTGTTTTCACCGTCCGGGTCTGTCCCCTGTCCTTTTTCTCGCTGCTCGTTAGAGGGAGTTTTTCCTCGCATCTTCTGGGCCTTCTTGTCCTTGTTCTTGGTCCAACTTTGGCTATTCTTTGATCGTTGTCTCGAGGGTTCGACTTTTGCATCGCCGCTACTGAAGGACACGAGTAAGGCCTCGTGGAATTGTTTGCACTCTTTGGTGTCGTGACCCTTGACTTTGTGGTACTCGCAGTATTTAGTTAGGTCTACCGAGCTGGAAGGGTTGGAAAGGTCTTGCCCTTTTTGGTCGGCATCCCGTTCCCAATGATTCCATCCCTTTTCTCGAACCACCACCGTAGAGGCGGTGAGGTCGTTCTCGTCTACGACGTACAAGAAGCCCTTTTTCTGTCTCCCTTTTCGTTTGGTGTATGTTGACGTGGCTCCTGACGGGCTTCGGCTGCTTTCGGCGGGGCCGGCTTTGAGGCATTTTGCTTATTCCGAATTGCCCGAGTATCTTCTTACATGCGGATGAAGTTGTTGGACCCAGCTATCACGTCTTGAAGGGACGTCGTCGGGTGCCGATATAATCGTCTCTGAACTTTGAATGAACCCACAGGGTGTTCATCAGGGCGTCGACGGTGATATTGTCGGGGATATCTACGGTAGAGACGACCGCCTTGAACTTCTCCATGAAGTCACGAAAGCTCTGGTTAACGCCTTGGGAAACCTGCCACAGGTCGAAAGTTGTCGCTCCCTGCCTGGTGAACATGATGTAGTGCTTCAAGAAGGCTGCCGATAGGTCACATAAACTAGCGACCGAATTCTCCGGGAGACGAGAGAACCAGGTAAGAGCTGGCCCGGTGAGGCTTTCGACGAACAGCTGACAGAAACCAGCCTCTTTTTCATCGTCGGCGAAATTGACTCTCCCCATTGCTATGTTGAATGATGTCATGTGGTCGGTGGGATCTGAGCCGCCGGAGTAGGACGGGAGACGAAACTTCTTGGTCGACCGGAGCCGTATGTCGCTGATATGATGTGTAAAAGGGGTTCACGACGTTGCGACGAGGACTCGGTCTATTTGCGGAGCTGAGGTCGCGATGTCATGAATCTGTGAGCTGATCTCTTGGAGGGAGAGTTTAAGCGCAGCGATTTCCCGTGCCGTCGTTGGATCCGCTGTGTCAGCGGTATGCTCTTTGGTTCCAATTGCTTGGTCGGTATTGAACAGCTGATGATGGAACGGTTGCGGGTTGCTAGTACCGGCGGGTATAGCGAGAGCGGCGACCAAGGCGGCGAGCTGGGCGTTGGTCGCCTTTTGGATTTCTTCTTGTTGTGCGAGACGCGCCATGACAGTATCCATGAGGCTGGAGGCGGTCTGCGGATCGTTCCGATCTACTGGGACAATCGAGTACAGTATCACATTAGTCAGTCAACCAAATAAAGGTCGTCAATATGATCTGCCTACTGCGAGTGAAATCGGAGGATTGGTCGTTGGAGATTTATCTGCAACATCAGTGGGGAGGGACATTGTGGTTGAGCTCAAATCATCGGCACTGCAGAGAATAGGTGATCTCCACCCATTACTGATGAGTCTTCAGTATCCATTGTTGTTTCCTTACGGGGAAACTGGTTACCACGAGTGACTGCCATATGAAGGGCCAGAAGCATCAACTGTGAAAAGGGAATTCATGACGATGCGAGAGTTTTATGCTTACCAAATACAGACTAGGCCTTCAGAAGGAATGACAATTATTAAGGGGGGAAGACTGCTGCATCAGTATATTGTTGAAGCATACGTAGCTACTGAGACTGAGAGACTGTGTTTTATTAGTATGAACCAGAAGAAGCTGCGGGCAGAGCTATATAACAAAGTGTGTGATGCAGTTGAAACAGGCGATGCAGACCCGACCCAGATTGGCAAAAAGGTCATTCTGCCATCGTCCTTCACTGCTGGACCTAGGTACATGGCTGAAAAATATCAGGACGCAATGGCTATATGCCGTTGGTATGGGAATTCTCATCTCTTTATCACTGTCACTGCTAACCCAAATTGGGTGGAACTCAATGATCATCTTAGTGCATATGGAGGTGATTCCCCTAATAGTCGACCTGACCTTGAGTGTCGAATCTTCAAATTAAAGCTTGATGAAATGATGGCAGTTTTAAAAAAGGGGTATTCTTCCCCGAACCAGACGCAGGTACACAAAAATTATTACCCTTGCAAACTATTTTGTGAGAGTTATAAACTATCTATGAATAATCAACAATCATCTTTACGACATGATTTCATACATGTCAACTGATGCAGCAAAATTAATAGCCTAAAATAATTATATAATAACATATTTTAATTAAAGTAGAACAAGGATGTCAATATATATATAAATATATGGGGATCACATAGATACTACACAAAAAAAAAAAAAAACTACAGGCAGTTTACAGTTAAGTATACATGAAAATAAAATTATTCACTCATTTTTAAAAAAATAAATAAAAAGTCAATTCTAACATCTATTTATATATATTATCTAAAATAACAACCAATTACTACTAAATCTCAGTTTAACATCAAATGTATAACAATTAAAATTATGGGAAAATTGCCAAAACCAACCTAAAACTTGAATTCAAATGCAAAAGTGTACCCAGACATCAATCAAATGTAAAAGTAACCTAAAAGGGTAGTGAGATTAAAGAGAGAAAGTGAAAGAGATGAAGTGCTTTAACCTTTACAAACGAAAAAGGAAAGTCAAAATCTATTTTTAGAAGCATTAAAAGCTTCAAATTGATTGTTCATGGTGGTTGGTGTATTGAAGCCAATGGCAATATTGTAAATACTTGATGAAGATGAGACTGATATGGTAATACACACATTTTCGGGAAAAAAAATATTAAATTAATGGCATTTTCGTAAATTATTCCCAAATTCTAGGGTGAAAAGGGAAAATCAAAATTTCAAAAAAATCAGGGGTTGGTTTTGCAATTGACTTCAAGTTTTGTTAACCTCTGATCAATGACACGTTTTATCGTTACTGAACATTACTTTTTTGATGGGCATAGTTTTCTTATGAGTTATGATAATTACAATTTCACATTAATAGAACATTCTCATAATTCCTAGCATTTGTCTGTTTGGTCTATATTATTGTAGATCTTAATATTTCACACGAATTAAATAATTACAACCCTTTCCTGTAACAATTTCTAATTCCAAAAAATACAATTCCACATCAATTATACATTCTCATAATTATAAACACTATTTGTTGGGCTATATTATTGTGAAACATATTTACTGAATTTTTCAAAAATAACATACACTTAAATCACCCTATTTTAAAGTAAAGCAAAATCTATTCATATATATACTATTAATATTGTACCCAAAATAAACAGAATAATATCAATATATATATATATAATATATATATGTTCTCACCATAAATAAAGTTTCACTATTACTGTATTTTCGGTTAACTCTGATTATTACAAAAAATAAAAATAAAAATAATAATAATAATAATAATAATATTATTAACAAATGAATACTATCCTGCCTTTTGTGTTCTTTTTTTAAAATTACAAGTCCGTATAATCACGATTATCTCATAACAGTATTGAAAATACCATAGCAAAATAATAGTTGCTATATGTTCGTCCATAATGTAGTTCTTTCATGATTATTACAGTCGTCTATACCATAGAATTCCAGAAGAGAGGTTTGCCACATGTCCATATATTATTATGGTTAAAAGGAGTGAAGAAAGAAGTTACAGCTGCAATGATTGATGAATACATCTCAGCAGAGTTCCCAGACAAAGATGTTGATAGCGGGGTTTGAGTTAGTCGAACGGAATATGATTCATGGTCCGTGTGGCAAAATGCGCCCCAAGTCACCATGCATGGACAAAGGGGAGTGCACTAAGACTTTTCCTAAACCCTTCTCGGATCATACAAGGATTGACAAATCCGGATTTGTTGTTTATAAAAGGAGGGCTGCTTCTGAATCTTGTGTGCTCAAGGGTGATATCAAGCTGGATAATCGTTATGTTGTGCCTCATAATGATGGGGAGATACCGACAAGAGACATTGAGAACGAAGAAGTTGAAGTACTCGTACCGGACCGGAGGATGTCAAACCGAAGGTCTAAACCAAATCCAAAGTATTTTAATTAATTTGTGTTTTGATAATTGTTGCTTGCATAATAAGAAGAGACTTAGTCTTCCTTGGGATGAGGAAACTATCTCTTCCACTTTCCCATTTCCTTGTTATCTGGACTTGAGGCTCCGAGCATGATGTATTTCCTTTCTATTTAAACTAATCAAAAACCAAAAATAGGTAGTTTTAACTACCAAACAACAATTGTTCTTGAGTTTCGTTTATTGCTTTGACTGGGACCAACATTTGGTATCAGAGCATTTTGTTGTAACCTGAAGCGATATTAAGGTTATGGCAAGCAACAAAGAGAGGTTGGCGGACCTAGAGACAAGTCTTGGCATGGTGCAAGATGAGGTCGCTAAGCTTAGCGCCAAGATCGACGAGGAGATGGATGCAAAGTTTCGTGGAATGGAGGACTCTTTCAAGCAGATGTTGTCTGACGCCGTATCGAGTCTCCGGGAAGACGGATCTGTCGCACCGAGGGGAGGGGTCCAGAATGAAGCGATGGCTAACCGTGAAGGAGGTACGAGCATGTCCGGAGGTACTAGAAGATCGGAGGCCCAGCCACCACCAGCCTCCATTCAACGAGGAGAGAACACCAATCTCTTCGCCAGGGGACCAAACCAACGACATGTGAAATTGGTATTTCCCAAGTTTCAGGAAGGAGATCCGACGTCGTGGATAAGTAAGGCAAAACAATATTTCACCTATCAGGAGATACCACTGGAACAGAGAGTTAGTTTTGCCTCATATCACCTTGAGGAGGAGGCTAATGAGTGGTGGCAGGCTACTGCTAAGGCCCTGGAAGAGGAACAGATCGAGATCACCTGGGAGGTCTTTGAGGAGGAGTTGTGGGCTCGGTTTGGGCCTAATGCTGCAGAAGACTTCGACGAAGCTCTCTCAAAAATCCAACAAACGGGCACCCTGTGAGAATACCAACGAGAGTTTGAACGTCTGCAGAACAAAGTCACAGGATGGACTCAAAAGGCCCTTGTCGGAACTTACATTGGGGGTCTTAAGAATTCCATCTCTGATAGCATCAGGATGTTCCAGCCGAAGACGTTGAAAGCGACTATCGAGTTAGCGAGGATGAGGGATGAACAGCTGCAGCGTAGTCGACAATTCACTCCATTCAACAGCCGCAGCAACCAGAACGCAAAGACAGAGGGTCCACATTCAACCCCGAAAAGCACATTGACGCTGAATCCTAAACGATTAAGCTGGGATGAGATGAAACGAAAGAGGAGTCTCGGTCTCTGTTTCAGTTTCAGTTGTAATGAGAAGTACACTCCGGATCACTGTTGCCAGAAATCACAACTTTTGCTCATAGAAGGCGTGGAGGATGAAGACGAGGACATCAGGATACCACCAGATACAGACGACGCAGAGATTACTCTACAGTCTCTTACAGGGTGGGGCTCTCCTAAGACCATCCGCGCCAATGCAGAAACACAGAGACAAAAGCTGGTCGCTTTGATCGACAGCGGCGCAAGCCATAATTTCATCAACGACAAGACTGCATCACTCCTGGATCTACAGCTAATTCCGACCAAGCCGTTTCAAGTGCGAGTCGCTGATGGGTTTCCGATACGATGTAGCGGCGTCTACCGGAAAGTAAAGATGCAGGTCGACGGCGTTCTGTTTCAAATCGATTTCTTTCCAATGCCACTTAAAGGGCTGGACATGGTCCTAGGAATTCAATGGCTTCTTCAACTTGGGCCGACACTGTGTGATTGGGAGGCCCAAACTCTTCAATTCACTCAGGCTGGAGAAACCAAGACGATCCATGGGCTTCACCCTAGCGACATCAAACCGGCCCAACCAGAGGAGATTGAGAAAGACACGAGACTAGGTCACACTTGCTTTGCTGTCTGCTTTCAAACAGAGAGCTCCGATGACAATGGCTCTGTTCCGGAAGAGATGCAACAACTTCTACAACAATACGAGGACATATTCAAAGCCCCGACGAACCTTCCTCCACCACGAGATACTGAGCATCATATTGTACTCAAGGAGGGCAGCGATCCGGTGAACGTCAGGCCCTATCGCTATGCGCACTATCAAAAGGAAGAGATTGAGAAGCAGGTGCGAACGATGCTAGATTCTGGATTCGTGCAAGCTAGCTCCAGTCCGTTTTCTTCACCGGTCCTACTTGTTAAAAAGAAGGACGGGTCGTGGAGGTTCTGTACCGACTACCGTGCTCTGAATGCAGTAATCATCAAGGATCGATTTCCGATCCCTACCGTCGATGATATGTTAGACGAGCTCCACGGTGCCATCATATTCACCAAGCTCGATTTAACAGCCGGGTACCATCAAGTACGAATGCATCCCGACGATGTTCACAAAACCACCTTTCGTACCCACAACGGACATTACGAGTACTTGGTCATGCCCTTCGGATTGTGCAACGCTCCCTCGACCTTCCAGGCTCTTATGAATTCGGTATTCTGCGCTTACCTTCGTAAATTCGTCCTTGTTTTCTTTGATGATATCCTGGTTTACAGTCATTCTTGGGAGGAACATTTGGAACACGTCAAGCTGGTTTTCGAGATTCTTCGCCAGCAACAGCTCTTTGTCAAATACAAGAAATGCGAGTTTGGAAAAGATGAGCTTGAGTACTTGGGCCACATCATCTCCGGCTCAGGTGTTAAAGTTGATCAAACTAAGGTGCAGGCGATGCTAGACTGGCCAAAACCAACAACTATCACAGAACTACGCGGCTTCCTTGGTCTGACTGGATATTATCGCAAATTCGTAAAGGAGTATGGTCTCATTGCTCGCCCACTAACCAACCTTCTCAAGAAGGGAAAGTTCTCTTGGAGTCCCCTATCTGATGAAGCCTTTGACAAACTCAAGATAGCCATGACTACGACACCAACGTTGGCGTTACCAGACTTCACAAAACCATTCATCATACAAACCGATGCATCTGGAGATGGAATTGGGGCGATCCTAACGCAAGACAACAGACCTATTGCCTACATGAGTCGCTCGTTGGGCGTAGCTAAGCAGAACTGGTCTACTTATGCGCGAGAGATGCTTGCAATAGTGGTTGCTATTCGCACTTGGAGGCCATACCTCCTGGGTCGCAGATTCATCATCCAGACAGACCAACGTAGCCTTCGTTTCCTTCTTGAACAGAGGATCCTCACACCCGAGCAACAGAAATGGATGGGTAAGCTTGTGGGTTATGACTATGAAATCACTTACAAACCTGGTACTGCTAACGCTGCAGCTGATGCTTTATCTCGTCGTGCCGCAAGCCCTTGCCTTCATGCCATCTCAACTCAGCGAACTGATTTCTGGGATGAGCTTCGTCGTCTGAATATCTCAGACCCATACTTGCTGAGAATTGGGAAGATCGCTGATGATCGTCCAGGACAGCCATACACCAAAAGGAACGGCCTACTCTACTTCAACAATAGACTGGTAATTCCTCCTGAATCTTCTTTTGTGGATCCATTACTCAGCGAATTCCATGATACACCAATTGGGGGTCACTCTGGGGTCCTCCGTACACTGAAGAGATTGTCTCAACAATTCTATTGGCCTTCAATGAACAAGACGGTGCACAAGTATGTTTCTGAATGTGACACTTGCCAACGTGCTAAGTCCGAAAGTCTGGCACCAAAAGGTCTACTTCAGCCACTGCCAATTCCAGATAGACTATGGGAGGACCTATCAATGGACTTTGTCGATGCCTTCCTCGTTCTGATAACCACACCTCCATTCTGGTGGTAGTCGACAGACTCTCTAAAGCAGCACACTTGATTCCACTCGCACATCCTTATACTGCTAAATCAGTAGCTACCAAGTTCCTCGACGCGGTTGTTAAGCACCACGGTATTCCTAAATCCATTGTTAGTGATCGCGATCCAGTCTTTGTCAGTACTTTTTGGCAGGAATTGTGGAGCTTATCTAAGACCCAGATGCGCATGTCCTCTGCCTACCATCCCCAAACCGACGGACAGACAGAGGTTGTCAATCGCTGCATCGAGCAATACTTGCGGTGTTTTGTTCACGCACGACCGAAACAGTGGAGTTACCTGATTCCATGGGCTGAGTATTGGTACAACACAACTTATCATGCATCTACGGGTATGTCTCCTTACAAGGCACTTTATGGACAGGAACCACCAGCATTGGTTGGTTATGAACGCGGCTCAACGACGTTACAAGAGCTTGATGATCAGCTGATGGAGCGTGATAAAGTGTTGCAGGAGCTGAAGCACAACTTGCAGGCTGCAATTAACAGAATGAAGCAGGCTGCAGATCGTAAGCGTCGAGATGTTTCTTTTGCTGTGGGAGACTGGGTATTCTTGCGTCTTCAACCCTACAGAAAACATACCATATTTTGAAGAACATCCCATAAGCTTTCCACTCGTTACTTTGGTCCTTTTCAAGTGGAGAAACGAATTGGTACAGTCGCCTACCGCTTGAAGCTTCCTAATGGTACACGAGTTCATCCAGTGTTCCATGTATCCCTTTTGAAGAAACGCTTGGGCAGTGGGACACCGGTATCTGGTACTTTGCCTCCTTTGCGCACTAACGGATTGTTAAAACTGGTACCAAAAATGGTTTTGAAGCGTCGAAAGCTAGACAAGGAAGGCAACAGTGTTAATGAAGCTTTGGTGAAGTGGCAGGAATTACCTTTGGAGGAAGCAACGTGGGAGTGTGTCGATCAACTTGGCAAGAGTTTTCCAACACTGAATCTTGAGGACAAGATTCTTTTCGAGGGCGGGTGTAATGATGGGGAGATACCGACAAGAGACATTGAGAACGAAGAAGTTGAAGTACTCGTACCGAACCGGAGGATGTCAAACCGAAGGTCTAAACCAAATCCAAAGTATTTTAATTAATTTGTGTTTTGATAATTGTTGCTTGCATAATAAGAAGAGACTTAGTCTTCCTTGGGATGAGGAAACTATCTCTTCCACTTTCCCATTTCCTTGTTATGTGGAGTTGAGGCTCCGAGCATGATGTATTTCCTTTCTATTTAAACTAATCAAAAACCAAAAATAGGTAGTCTTAACTACCAAACAACAATTGTTCTTGAGTTTCGTTTATTGCTTTGACTGGGACCAACACATAACCTAGGCCTACTGAAAAAATACCAGGCCCACATCAACGTTGAATGGTTCTGCAGAACTAGCGCAATTAAGTACATGTTCAAGTACATAACCAAAGGCGTAGATCGAGCAACTGTGCTACTAGAAAAGAATGATCCTGGAGGCAGTGGTGACGGGATAAAAATAAAAATAAAAAGACAAGACCAATGAGATTGAAAATTTCTTGGAGTGTCGCTATATATCAACTTGTGAGGGTTCATGGAGATTGTTCGCTTTTCCAATCCATTATAACCAGCCAAATGTTGTGAAGCTCCCGGTACATCTACCAGGGAAGCATGTGATGGTCTATAATGAAGGTGATAACTTATCAGAGGTGGTCTCCCGGGAAAATATAGAAAAGACAATGTTAACAGCATTTTTTGAGGCATGCGCAACATATGAAGAAGCGAGGGAGTTAACTTATTTTGAATTCCCTTCAAGGTTTGTTTACCATTCAGCTGGCAAAATATGGGCGCCCAGACAGCAAGGGGAAGCTATTGGCAGGGTCGTATACATCAGTCCAGCAGCCGGTGATTCATATTTCTTAAGGATGTTATTAAATGTGGTGAGGGATCCTACAGGTTTTGGCAGGTTATTCACTGTTGGTGATGTGGTTTTCAAGAAGTTCAAAGAAGCGTGTTATGCAAGAGGTCTACTTGATGATGATAAAGAGTAGCATGAAGCAATAGAGGAGCCATCTTTATGGGCAACTGGTCGCCAACTGAGAAGGTTGTTTGTGCTCATACTGGTATACTGTCAAGTTATAAGCCCCCTTAAACTATGGGAGCATACATGGAAATTTTTAGCTGATGACATACTTTACATGAAACGAAAGGAGTTTCGATTTCCAGAGCTCGAACTAGAAGATGAACAGTTGAAACAGTATACTCTTCTCGAGATTGAGAAACACTTGAAAGAGCATAACCAGACCTTGGAAGACTACGATGATATGCCTAAGCCAGATAAGTCAATTCTATCAGAGTTGAACAATCCGGTCTTGCGTCAGGAAATGCTTTATGACACCAAGAAGGAGTCTGAGACCCACAATTTAATGTTTAGCGCTTTGAATCAGGAGCAGCGCAACGTATATTAGGCTGTTCTCCATTCTATTGACAACAATTATGGTCAGTTGTTTTTTGTATACGGTGCGGGAGGAACGGGTAAAACATATCTGTACAGAACTATTATCGCAAGGATGAGGTCAGTTGGCAAAGTCGTTATACCGGTCGCTACATCTGGTATCGCAGCGTTGCTTCTCCCAGGCAGAAGAACTGCTCACTCACGGTTTAAGTTACTACTGAATCTGGATGATCGTTCAATGTGTAATATCCATAAAGGGTCTGCTCTGGCTGAATTAATATGTAAAGCAGACCTAATAATATGGGACGAGGTCCCGATGGCGCACAGACACGCGTTTGAAACACTAGACCGTTCACTTAGAGATTTGTTGTCACCTACGAACCCAGAAGCTGCGACACAGCCTTTTGGTGGCAAGACGGTGCTTCTCGGCGGTGATTTTAGACAAATTCTCCCGGTGATCCCACATGGAAAACGTCATGATACCGTTCTCGCATCCATAAGCAAGTCTTATCTTTGGAAATTGGCACGAGTTTTCTCATTGTCCATAAACATGAGATTAGGGCATGAAGACCAAGATTTTGCAGAATGGATCTTAAAAGTCGGAAATGGGGAAGCTGATCATTTATCTTCGTACAAATCAAAGCATGAGGAAGGTAAACAAATTCTGGTGGACAAAGGCTTCATGATATCTAGCTGTGAAAATCCACATGAAGCTTTGACAGATGCTGCATATCCAGACTTTCTCCATAACTATCGGAGCAAAGAGTACCTGAAAGAAAGAGCTGTCTTGACACCTACAAATAATACTGTACATGAGATCAACACTTATCTCCTCTCTAAGATCCCATCTACTGCTCGGGAGTATCTAAGTTCTGATTCTATCGAGTTAGAAGCTACACCAGATGATGACTGGACCAGCCATTACCCTCTAGAATACTTGAATTCTCTTGAGTTTCCAGGCCTGCCCAACCACAAATTGTGCTTGAAAGTTGGAGCTCCAGTGATGGTGCTCCGCAATCTTAACCAAGATCAGGGTTTGTGTAATGGTACAAGAATGATGGTCACCAGATTAGGTAGCAGGATCGTTGAAGCACAACCTATGACTGGAACAGGGGTTGGGGAACCAGTTCTTATTCCTAGAATTCAGCTTACCCCCACGGACACCATTCATCCCTTCACCTTTAATCGACGACAGTTCCCGATAAGACTGTGCTACGCCATGACAATAAACAAGAGCCAAGGCCAGAACCTGAACCAAGTTGCTTTGTATCTTCCTCGCCCTGTTTTTACACACGGACAGTTGTACGTGGCCATGTCTAGAGTAACATCTCCGAATGGTCTTAAGATACTAGACGAGACTTCTGATATGGACGGGGAAGATGGAGTAACTAATATTGTCTACAAGGAAATCTTCAAGGACATCCGAGTGACGCAAGTTCGAGCTACATATTTAATTTATATTTTTGTATCATCCTGAAACCGTATGCACAGGCTAACAATATTATTTTGCATTACGTATTTGGAAGCCTCATTGCTCACAGTGAACTGAACAAGCGGATATAAAGGATTACAAAGACACAAGCCGAGCATCCATCTCGACACCTTCTTCTCCTATCCCTGTTTCTATTTTAAGTTTTTATAATTTTTTTCCAAGGACATACAGCAACTGAGTTATTTACCTTTCTTACACTTACTGAAAACATCGTTTATGAATCAACGCAACTTAGCGTCTATACACTCTTTCATCTATTTTGAATTCTAATATCGTATAACTCACCAAACCTGTCGACGCGTCAAGTAAACCAACTCCCGGATACATACTTACCATTTAGTAGATCTATTATATTAATCTAGATTTTTTTTTCTCCACTAATTATACAGGAGTAAATAAAAAAATTATTCTAAATTATTAGTAATATATTAATTACTTTTATCATTTACTACTTTTGTCTACTTTTGATTAACTCCATTAATAATTAAAAAAAAAATACAAATTTGTTTATCAATAATACTAAAATATATTTTTTTTGTTTTATAGATTTGTTTGTAATAAAATTAAATATGTCATGTCCATACCAAGTAAGATATAAGTCTTATTATCCGTTTAACTAAATTATTTTGAAATCTCGAATACAAGTAAAAATTTGAAACTATATATATCATACTCACATACATGCCTCACTATATATATTGTAAACATAAAAATAAAACAAAAAATAATATTTAATAATTAATAATATCTTATATCCCCTGCAATAACATACAAAAATATAATTGAAATAAAACACCAATATGTATTGTATGAAAATTTCAGCTTATGAAATTATTTTTAACTAACAATTTGAGTGTATTTGGTTCTTCTTTTAATGCTTATTTTTTGGTTTCAAAGATATATGAACAGTTCAAAATTTTGAGAACATCAGTTCAATTTTGAATTTGTTATTTTCGGTTTGGTTCTCGACATATATGCCTAAGAAGATCCTAATCTAATGAGGCTTTTGATATCATTAGTGAGGAGGGTTTTGATATCAAGCTGATGCTTGAAAGAGAAGAATCTGATCCCGATACACAAAACAACATTTACCACTATTGGCACTATTATATACACAAGATAGTTAAAATAAGAAAAGGACCTTTGTGTAACCATGCATCCTGATCCTGCATTGCTACATGTAAACAAATAGGTTTTAGTCTATTTCAGAAACTTCCATACATTATAGATCTATCTTTTTATAAAAGGATCACTGGGCACGCAATTAATTGTCTATTAACTTCTGCATCCCTGATATCGACTCATCATCATTTATTCAAAAAGTTCAGATTTTATTTTGAATTCCCTAAGAATGACCATGGACTTCCTTGATGAATAGTTTTCAGTCTTTCATCAAAACATGTGGTGTAAAAAGCTTGTACCTTGCTCTCGTCAAGTGGAGGACAATGGTGTATATGTCGGATTATGCACTATGCAGATGCTGCTGAAGAATAAGTCTTGAAGAGGTAAGCCAGAATCTTCTGGTAATCACCTAACTGGACACCAGTGTTTGGATCAACCAAGAATGGAACCTATGACTCATAACAAGCAACAGCCAGATAAGTAATTAGTAAGAGTTTAGACTCCGTATACAAAGAAACGAAACTGGAAATAAACCTTATCGGATCCCGAAACATTTAGAAGTGATCTCATCCGTGTGGACCCTTCTCCAATATTGTGTAATACATAGGGGAGCTCTAACTCACACAGTGCTTCACGCACCAGCCGCGCATACTGGAACGGAAAAAGATTGAATGAATTAAAACCCAGATTTATAAAAATAGTAGCGATAATGTAGTAGAGGAATATATGCATCACTAGACTAATCATAAGAGAAATCTTGGATACAAGAAATGAAAAGAAAAAAAAAAGCATAATACCGAGTTGTTTTCGTAAGAGAAGAGCTCGAGCATTTCAGGTGGTGGATCTGTTGAAGCCTTGTCCCATAATGACATGCCTCTACCAGCTCGGATAAGTGTTGGCATCCATCCTGTGAAGAAGGTGCTGGACAACTCTAGAGAAGTTAGTGATACTGCTAAAAATGATACTTAAAGGAAAGACCAACTAATCTTACATGACTTACAGAAGCGTTCAAGCTAGGAGCTAAAGACAATAAAAACAGATAGCTTGACCAAATAATATTGCAGAGTCTGGCGATACTCACCTTTCCAGAAGTCCTGTGGAAGGGCCTCTTCCATTTCCATATTGATTAAATAGGTACTTTACGATGTCACCTGTTAATTAGAAAACAGAAGAGAACCAATGTAAAGATATCCAGAGAAGAGGACAAGAGGCAACTAATATTGGAACTCAAAACTTACCACTCTCGTACATTGAAGTATCAGTATTGGGGTCAATGAGGAATGGAAACCTGCACATTTCACTCAAAGAATTGACCATTAGAAGGCAATAGTTGTGGAAGGATGAAAAAATGATAGTACAAGAAGGTAAAAGTACATCTCTTTCCCACCGGATCTTCTGACAATTTCCCTGTGTCTTACAGATCCTTTAGGACAAGGATAAACCTGAAGGCCAACAAACATCAGGATGAACTTTAGTTTACTGCTTAATATGCTATTTATCAGGAAAAGATGTTCCAGTTATTACTTCCACAGAGAGGTCTAGCTCAGTCATGGCTTCGCGCACCCTCCGGCAAAAGGGACATGCCTCTGGTGTAAAAAAAAAAAAACAAGAAACTGTCACAGTATATTACTAACTTTCCACTGATTCTATTTTGTTTTTGTTTTGAGCATACCAAATTCAAAAAGCTGCAACCGCAAAGGTGGACGAGAAGAAACATCTTGATTATATCTACTCAAGGATGATACTCGAGATCCCCATGGAAGTCTTGCAATAGATGCTAAAGAAGAAGTTGCGACCTGCATAGATGCCAAGCATTAGGAGCATTAGGAAGAAAACGAAATGTAGAGCTTCTTTTCATGTAAATCATTGCTGGAAAACTCGACAAATACTGTCCATATCTTGTAACAAATCATTTGAGAAAAAACATGTGGTTCCTCGTAAACCATAATAACCCTTGTGCTAAGTTTAAGGGACCATGCAATGCATGATATGAATGTGGTCTTCATAACCAAAAAGGCTTAACAAGCCAGTAAACAAACACTAGCACAAAAGTCAAAACTATCATTCTGTTCATGTCAGATCTTCCTCAGTGTTGTTCTATAATAGACATTTTTGATATGCATTTGGCTGTAGAGCCTTGTGTTAGAATACATGAAGAGGGTTGTTGGAGTAACCTCAAGAGCATGATTCCGTTGCCGAGAAGGGTCACCTCCCTGGAAACAACAGTCGAGAGAAACGAATTTATGTGTGAACAAACACAACCCAGAAAAAGGAGACACTTTGATGAGTCTTCTCAAAAGAGGACTCACGGAGAAGAGTTTAAGCAACGGACAGAGAACAGACAAGAAGCTAGATGCATTGCCGCTCGTAGTGCTTTCAGTAGACGATGTTTCTTCTTCAGTTTTCGCCTCTGAGTTGCTTGATTTGACGTAAATTCTTCCTCTTTCGCGAATCCAGGCCCCATTTCCTGAAATTCGACCAGAACGAAACGTTGATGCCGGAAACGACGCAATTGGATGGCGGAGATTGCCATTTGCCAATGGAAAACAAAAGGATGGACTTGACATTTGGTTCTGTTGAAATTGGATTTCACATAAACCCTAGTTTGAACTTTAGGGATAGTGATTATTACTTCACGAACTTTAGGCCTTGGTATTCTGGTATCAATTTTTTTTGGATTTTGAAAAATGAGACTATTTGGGTATCAATTTTTTATGGATTTTGAAAAATAGTCTCATTTGGATATTACAAAAAATCGGGTTAGGTTCGAGTAGGATTCTCTCATATTTGGATGGATTCGGATTTTAAACAAAATAACCAAACTATTCATTCAATTTAAATAGTTTGTATCCAAACTACTCAAACCTATCCAAAATAATTTAAAAATCTGAAAATACTCAATTTATATTGTTCAAATTGGTTATTTTTTATCCAAAAGTAACCATATATATAATATTTGAGTACTTTTATCCAAAACATCCATTTTTATCCATAAGACCAAAATAAATAATATATTTGATTTATAATTTTAATATTAGATATTAATACTATTATAAATATAATTTAAAATAATATTTTATATAAATATTTATATGTTCGGATACTCATTTGGTTCTCGGTGAGGGTCGGGTTCGCTTTCATTTTTTTGGTTTTCGAAAATGGTCCCATTCGGGTATTTAGACAGGATCCGATCGGATTGGATACCCTATTTTTTAGGTCGGTTCGGGTAAATACTTCGGATATGGATATTATGTCCAACCTTAGTAGAACATATTCCATATTGAACTAAACAAAAATTTAAAAAAATTATATAGACTCTCAAAAACGTACTTATATATATCTTGAGTGTCAAAGATGTTAGTCATTTTTAAATTTATCAAAGTAAATATTTAAATTAATAATTATTAATTTAAATTTATAAAATAATGATTCTAAAGTTAAAATTAACTTTACTTTTAACTTTTTTTTAAAAAAAGAAGTTAAGAGACCATTGAGTAAATAAAAAATAGGGCAATTTTCTTAAATAGCCTTTTTAAGTTTTTGTCACAAAATAGCCCTTAAAAAATAAAATGACCAAAATAGACTTTTTTAAAAAAAAAATTTGATTTTTTTATATTTTTTTTTTTGAAATTTGAAACCCTAACCCCAAACCCACCCATTAACTCTAAACCCTAAAATCCAAATTAGTTAACCCTAGGGGTATAAATGCATTTATATGCATTTTTAGCTTCAAAAAAAACATTTTGATCATTTTTTTCTTTAAAAACTATTTTTGTGACAAACAAACTAAAAAGGGCTATCTAAGAGAATTTCTCTAAAAAATATGCCTCTATAATAGAAGGATGTTATTTTTTTCTTCTTCTAAACATAGAAGAAAATTAACAAATTCTATTTTAGAGGAATAAATAAAGGTGCATAGAGTAATTTTTCCTCTATTATAGCATTTGAAGTCAAAATAACAATAAATTGAAGATACTCTTAAAATATTGGTTAGATATCCTTTAAATTAAAAATTATTCTTTGATATCTCTATCTATTGTATTGTTGAATTTACTACTTGTGTTAAAGTAGATATTTAGCATATAAATCTAGGTTAAACTTATCCATCAAAAGTGTTTTAGGTTGCTAGAAAAAAGTATAGACAGGCGATTTATTCTTAGCGAATGAAAACTGATGTTAAGGCAAATCGTGAACCAATTGAATCAAATCTTAATGCTTGTCATCATTCTCTAATCCAAACGATAATTTAGGTATTAGTATTGCTTGACAAATGGGTAGACACTACGACAGTGGGTTTATCTAATCTTATTGTTCAAGTTCAAGATTGGCTCATATGTTTTTCTTTAATAGTTGTGTGGTTTATGATCCTAAGTATCCCGATAAATCATCATGAACCTAGCTCTTTTATAATCTGAAACCAAACCATCTATGTTCACTTGTTTATTTTATTTTCTTATTTTAAAACTCATTGATTTGTCTTTGCTTAATATCAAACTCATATAAACAAAGTGTAAGAATGGTCCTCTGGAATTGAATCTCAAATACTACATCTACATTGTTAGCTTGCAATAGTGAAACATAATTTTAGTGTATCAAATTTTGGCACCGTTGCGACAGGGATCAGCTTTTTACCTCTATTTTTTTGGCTAGATATTTGGTATAAGATTTCTAACTTGTTTTGCCTTTTTGCTTGCAGGTGATGTTTCAGGTGTATGACCAGTAGACAAACTTGGAGTAATACATCACTACAAAAGAATCTCTTTTCTTAGCACGAAGAAACTGCTATCATATGCCTTAGATAGCGTATTATGAACCGTTATGTCTGCCTCAGCTATAATAGATACACCATTTATGATAGCAGTTTGGTACACGCTACTGTATCTATGAGATATAATAGCAGTATTTCTTGTTTGATGTTAAATGGTAAACATTATAATAGTAATAATTTAAATTTAAATAAAATATTTTAAAATTAAATTAAATTTATAATATAAAATATAATAAATTTTATTTATAAATTTTAAATTAGTTTACAAATAAAATTTGGTTTACAAAACTAAACCAGATTAAAATAAAATTAAGTAAAACCCAAACATACTAAACCAAAAACCTATTAAACCAAAAACCTATCCTAACTCCTAACCCTAAGCCACCGCCGCTCTTCCTCGTCCCGTCATAGTCACCACCACCACTAGCTCTGGAAATATTCATGTGTCCTTTTCTGTAAAGCTTCTTCTACTACCTCTTCACCGTCGACCTCCTTAAACTCTTTCTTGACAAAAGCACCACCAATCTTCCCTAAGCACCACCACCAAACATCATCTTCTTCTGCCTCATCTACATTTTTTACCAGAAAAAAAAATCATACTCAAAATCAAAACCAATAAACTGCATTTGGAAAGAATTAGATCATCTTCCCCAAACATGTCCGAGAAAGGCCTTTTAAGCTTACCTTACATAAGAGATTATCGGAAGATCAGAAGCTGAAAGGAAAAGCCTCTGATGCAGGAAGCATATCCGATAAGGGAAGCTTTGCAAAAAAGAGTTTGAAGTTTGAAGAGGAGAAACTCCCCCTCTCTGGAGAACCGCAAGACCAATTGCCACCAGTCACAGGAGGTAAGGATATGACAAAGAGCTGGTATGAACAGACTCTTGAAGAGGAAGAAGAAGATAAAGATGAGACCTTTGCTCAAGAAACTGTAAACAAACCTGTTACTGGCAAGGAAAAGTCATCATCGACTATGGAGGAGGCATACGAGGCTAATGCGGACCCAATCCGAGAGGATGAACAAAAGATTATGGAGGAAGAAGATTGGATGATTGAAGGGAAAAAATTAGAGTTTGATGATCTAATGGATGATGATGATTTGTTAATTGATGAGTTACAGCAGATATAGGAGACAGGATTGGAGGAGGATATCGTATCAGAAGATATCGTAGGGGATTACGATATCAAAGGTGCTCCCGATCAAAGGCAGCCAATGGAGGATCCTCTCACGGTGGTGAAAGAGATCTTACAGGTGTCGGAGAACCCAGCCGCCTTGACCAGCTCCGAGAGACATCTTGCACACTCGCCATCAAATAAGATGCCACAGTCTCCGGCGAAGAAGAAGAAGCCTTCCCCAAGATGTGCAAGTTTCTTTTGATTATGACCATGCTTGTACCGTGGACCCGGTTGGTTGAAGCGGAGGTCTAACACTTTTTTATATGGATGATCTCTATGTTTCTATTTTGTATGGGGATGCACACATGATTAATATTGAAACTAAATTTGAAGGACATGGGATTTTTATGACTTTTGTGTACGGTGATCTTGTCGTTAGACATCGAGACCTGGTTTGGGAAAGATTGTCGCACATGAGTACAAACCGGAGTAAAGTGTGGTTCATGATTGAAGATTTTAATGAGATCACGGGAAACATGAGAATAGGGGAGGGGGAAGGCGTCGTTTAAAGAGCTCATTCCTCCCTTTCTGAATCATGTTAGAAAGTTGTGGAATGATTGATTTTCCATATAAAGGAAAATCCTTCTCGTGGGTGAGAAAAAGACGTTCCGGAAAAGTTAAATGTAAACTTGACAGAGTTGTGGAAAATGAAGAATGGCACGCCTTATTCAATCTCTCTGTTATAGAATTCCTACAACTATGGGGACTGGACCATAAACCGGTATTAGCACGGATCCAATCATGTGTCAGGAGGACAAGGAAAAACTTCAGATTTGATAAGAGATGGATAGGAAAACCAGGGTTCAAAGAAGCGGTAATCTCGGGATGGGAACAGTTTGATGAAATACCACTCTAGAATATTCATCAAAAAGTTACCTCATGTTGAAAAAGATCAGTAATTGGAAAAAGAATAATCCGACAAATTCTGCGGTTTTGATCGAAGAATTAAAAACCAAGATAGACCTTGCACAAGATGATGATAACACTACTACAGAAGAATTAGAAGGCTTGAGGAGACAGTTGGTATTGGCTTTCATAGAAGAAAATACCTTTTGGGAACAGAAAAGCAGATATCAATGGCATCGGGATGCGGACAAAAACACTAAATTCCACCATGCCGTTACAAAACAGAGGAGAGCCAGGAATAAAATCATTAGCATCAAAGATAAACATGGGAAATTGGTAGAGAGTGCGATAGAAGTGGAGAACATTGTTGTTCAATACTTTTGAGATCGCTTCTCTATCTCCTCGGCAACGGAGCTGGATACTTCCCTTCAATTCATCTCGGAAAAGGTGACTCGGACCGACAATAGATTTTTATTAGAAGAACCGTCAGAATTGGAGATTAGAAAAGCTCTTTTCGATATCAACCCAGAAAAATCACCTGGACTAGATGGCATGACTAGCAAATTATACCAAAAGTTTTGACCCAATTTTCAACCAAATGAATATTTGTCTTATCCCAAAGAAGAATAGACCTCGGGAAATGACGGAATTCGGACCCATAAGTCTTTGTAATGTTAGCTATAAGATTATTTCTAAGCTATTATGCAAGAGACTGAAGATGATCATTCCACGTTTGATCTCATAGACTCAATCGGCCTTTGTGATGCAACCCTAACTGAACCAGTTGCTGATTCGGATCTAGACAAGCTGGATGGAGCTGACAATTCCCAAAGAGCTGGAAAGAAGCTAGAGCTGATTGTGAATGATGATACTGGCATGATGGATCAGGCTGGAAGGGAAGAAATTTGGCCCAATCCTTTTGTTGCATCAGATGACCTTTTTCAGCCCAAAAGGAGATCAAATACACAAGTTAAGGATCCAATATGTATTGCTGATGGGAAAGCCACGAAAATGAAGTCAAGAAATCAACAAAAATAATTAATATTGAGTTTTCAAGACAATTTTAATTTTAATTAAGTTTTTCTTATTTTTTTACAATTTTAGGGCTTTTCCATTTCCTTCTTCTATACTTAAAATCTCTTTTGTTTCAGAAACTATTATTCACTTTTTTTAATCAAAATTCTCTCTAAACTTTTTGAATCTTTTGTTCATCTTTGAACATCGATTGCTAGGAGTTCATTCTCTGATTGCAAACTTATCTTTGATCACAAACAAAGTTCATTCTCTTGATCTTAGACACATCTACACAAGATTTGATCATTCCATAGATCATATATGAAGATCATCCAATCAATCCATCCATCACCATTGAAACCAACCCTTAACTCTCTCAAACCATCTAATCTTCCTTCAAAAGAATCATGGACAAAAGGATCTCCTCATAAGGGATTCATCGCTTTATGGCAAAGAGACTTATTACTGATAACATCCTACTCGCGCAAGAAAATTTTCACGCCCTTCGGACGAACCAAAGATGTAGAAAAGACTTTATGTCTATTAAGTCATATATGAGAAAAGCCTACGATAGAGTGGAGTGGAGCTTCATAGCAGCTCTGATGTTGAAGATGGGTTTTGATGAGAGACTGGTTGACCTCATTATGTGTTGCGTCACATCGGTTACTGATATAGCCTATTTATTATCAGCTTTAGGCTATGTTATAGACTCTATTTAGTGTCTATTATGTGTGTTTAGGCTTTGTTTTAGTATATTTACAGGTCCATGAACGTTTTGAAGATATATGAGATACTTGGAGCTTTTGAAGCATTTAAAAGAGAAAAATCCGTAGCTGATCATCTAGGGAGTCGACAAAGCCATCGATCGATGGAACACACTTGACGTCGACCGATGATCGAAGCTCAAGAGGGATCGATGTAGCACACTTGCCATCGAACGATGATCAAAACCCAAGTCAGAAAGACGAAAATACCTTGGACGAGTTTTGACCTAGACTTAGGGTTTTTATATTTATATTTATGTCTTGAGAGACAAAAAAGAAAAAAAAGTTAGAGAGAGAGAGAGTTTTACAAAGCATTTTAGATTCATTTTGTATTAGGAAAGAAAGGAGAGACTCCTTCAGAGTCCTCCTGGAGGTCCTTTGGTTTTTATATTTTATATCATATATATTATATTCATCTATGATTTATGTGACAAAGATCATGATTGAGTAGTTACTAATTAGATTTAGGGTTGAATGATAACATCTATGGATTAGCCCAAAAATAGGATTGTTCGGTTAAGTTAATATCCATCAATTGAGTTGTGCTTAATGTTTGCATTCTAGAGTAGCTAACTAGGATCTCGATGATAGAACATAAACAACTATGAGAGTAGGTTCTGTGCCATAATAGATTCTGTTGAACTAGGATGTTAGATACATGCGAGAGCTAGTCTAATAAATCTGGAGGACTTATCAAATCTCGTCCATACTTCCTTCTGATTTCACCGTCGATCGATATCAAGCTTTAGCCGTTGATCGATGGTCATTCATTTTGCTCACATACGAGAGTTGGAGTTAAAAGGATCATAATAGTTAACATTTGAGTTCTAGAATATTTACATTTCTGTGCCTCCTGTCCATTATAATTCATAAAGCTTGAAACCATAGATCTAGCATATTTACATTTATATTTACATCTAGAATATTTCCATATTTGCATTAGTAGCATATTTCCATATTGCATCCTACTTCTTGACAAAGAATATTTCATTAATTTGGTTATTCATTACTAATATATATATTCACCTAGCTTAGTCTTTAGAAACAAGAAATCTATTGTGTGCATTTGCTCTCTGTGGATTCGATCCCTAAGTACTACACCTGATCTCTTTTGACAAGAGTATTATAGAGTGTGTTAAGATTATGGTTAATTTGACAGTAGCTTGTTTAGGATATTCATTACCCTCTTTGAACAAAATACACACCACGTCAAATTTGGCGCCGTTGCCGGGGAGGATAGATCGCCATTAGATTTAATTTATAGGATTTAGTCTAGGTTTGTTACTTATTTTTCAAGTTATTAATAATTTTTCTTTTACTTGTTTTCAGGTACATGCAAAGAAGCACCATAGGCAACAAATGACAAAAGAATTGATAGCACTCTCTGCTCCTGACAGAATTGAACGCTCAATCCGTAAAGAAAGACGACAAGCATCGATCGAAGACACTAGTACCGCGTTGACCGACACTTCTTCACGGACCGTATCGACCATCATCCGAACTCTACCGTCGACGACACCGATCACTCCCCATCGATCAACACAAATCCACATACATCGATGGACGCTAACATCACTTCATCGACCGACGCTATCCGCTTAGCACCGATCGACGACATCCAACCCGCATCGATCGACAGACACAGACGAGTTCAAATGGTTGCTACCTTGATACTGATTACATATGAGAAGGGAGACCTGCGTGACCCTGACGGTCACATGTGTAATGCAGCAGGTCAAACACATTGATTGATGATGATTTTTGGCAGCAGGTTAAGAGAGAAAAGCTCCAAGTAGGAGATTTTCGTGTGGAAAGTTCTATGTCATTCGACAGTTCGCATGGTGTCAATCGACACCCGCCAATGACCATCGATCGACAACAGCTCCTGCAGCATCAATAGCTTCGTGTGAATCGACCAACGTTGGTCGATATAGGCACGAGACAGTCGACCGACAGAGAGATAGAAGCATCGATCGACGAACTCCATTCAGCGTCGATCGACAGATGAGGAAACCAGTTCGACTACCAAGCATCAATGCCAATTTTATTGTGCGTTCGACCACAACAACTTCAACACAGAATATTGACACATCTGAGGCCATGGATCTTGATAGAGAAGATGAAGGCCATTCCAAGAGGAAGCAAAAGATCTCCAAACATCAATACAGAGAAGCCAATGAAAAATAGATGGATAGCTTTGTTAAAAGAGTCTCCAAAATTCATTTAGACATCCCTTTTGATGAATCTTACTATACACACAGGTTGTGGATATTTTTCAGAGAATCAAAGGAGACAAAAGAAGATATATAGATCATATTCAATCATCTTAGGGAAAGAATGAACCAGGGACTTTCCTGAAGAAGAAAAGTGACCCTGGGAAGTTTGCGGTGCCATGTTTGATCAAAGGCAATGAATACCCCACTGCCCTCTGTGATAATGGATCATCAGCGATCATCAAGTCAAAAACTATGGTAGAAAAGCTTAACTTGGAAGTGGAACCCTCCAACGATTCTTTCACTTTTGTAGACTGCTCAAACGTGAACTCATGAGTGATAGTAAAAGATGTTCTAGTGCAAATCAACAACACCTTGGTCGCAGTAGACTTCCATGTGATGGACATCCAAATTGATTGGAATTCCTCACTACTACTTGGGAGAGCATTTATGGTTACAGTGGGAGCCATCTGCGATATGAAGCAAAACAGGTTGTATCTATCCCTAATTGATTAAAACTTTTTCTATGAACCTGTTAAGAATAAGAACAAGGCTACCCTGGTTGAGTTGTCTAATGATGCATAACTTATGGCCACATTCTTCTGCAATTATGAGTTCAACGAGGAGTCTGAGGATGGAGCATCGATTGACACCCAACCCACAACACCGATCAATGCATTTGCTGCTCAGAAATCGGTCGACACCCACCCTTTGTTATCGATCGACGACCTCACCCCAGAACCAAGCAACACCTGCCAAGCAGATGGCAATTACACCCCAGCCTACCTCAAGTACGACGAAGACTACAAAGAGGAGGAGCAAATCAAGTACCGTGGTACCGCACTAGAAGAGGCTGACATTTTCCAAATTTCCCATCAATTCAGAAAATCAACATCGATCGACGGCAACCCTATGCGATCGATCGGTACTGACCAAGAAGACGAGTCCAAACTTACCAACGGAGATGAGATCCGTTCGGGCAACAACTTGGTATTCAAGCATCAATCGACGGTTACCATACACCATCGGTCGACGAATAGCTGATTGAATATCATGATCTTGTATCAGACGACGCCAGTTGGGCAAAAGTGGAGAGATACGCATCCACCGACGCATCTTATTCAGCGTCGATCGACATAGAGAAGCAGAAGATCGAGCAGATTTGTAATATTCCCTCCACGCCTCTACATCTCAGATCGATCGACAACATACATCACGCATCAGTCGACGGTACCATTCTGAAGTTCTACAAACTTCGTACTTTAACTGCCTACTATCCAGAGAGTTCAGCATCGATCGACATGACACGCCTAGCATCGATCGATGGCTGTATCGAGCATGGAACGAGAGCTTATGATGCCAAAGGAAAAAGAATTTTCCATTAGGAAAAGAAAGATGAGTATGACATCTACAGAGATGAGAACGGTAATGCACGAGCTACAGACGGAAGAGTAGTGAATGTGCGAGCTGAAGACATCAGAGCAGTTCTAGAGAGAGCTACTATGTTTGAGCAGAGCTACATATGTCTACCGGAACATGTAGCAAGGATCAGTATGCCTATGGAAGATCAAAGGACATACATCATAACATAAATTGATGATATTGTGCATGAGGCCTACAAAGCTCAAGAGATGTTACTAGAGAAATTCTACACAAGTCTTGATGATGTTTACTATCCTATAGACAAATGCCTTACTAGTCTGACTACACGCATGGATGATATGAAGCAAGAACTGGATAATATACAAAGACAACATGCGATTAGGCCAGACGAACGAGCATCGATCGACGGCACTCTACGACCATCGATCGACACTGAAGCCAACCGGCAGAAGACAGCAGCAGAAACACAACTGGAAGATAGGTTTAATGAGATTGCTTTTTCTCAGAGCCTAATGAAGGAAGATATTTTTCAACAACTGGAGGATATATCAAAGGCTACAACTGCAAGACTTAGAATGCTACAGCGCAGTATTGAGAACCTACAAAGAAGAATGCATTCAATGGAGGTTGCTAGAGAGGTTACAAAGAATGAGAAAACCAGGAGTGATGAAGCAATGAGGATCTTCATTAGTACATGGTTTCATATGAGCAGAGAAGATGTAGACACTTGTTCTCCAAGTGTTTATCCACCTCCATACTAGTCAGAAAGTTCAAACGTCGAGCTTAAGACTATAACCAAGCGCTGAGTGGGAGGCAACCCACTAATTAGTAAGTTTTAATTATTTTCTTGATTACATTAGTCTAATTTCGGATTTTATTATATTATTACAGGTTTTTAAGGAAAAATAACTTGAGTCTGCACAGCGAATTGATCGACACTTGATCATTGTCGATCGATGGAGTATCTCACGCATCGATCGATCTCCACTTAACTGTGTCGATCGACAGTCACCATCATCAGGCAGGTATACCATTTTCCTTTATCAAATTGTGTCCTTATGATTTATTTTCCTCACCAATCTCGGACTGAATAACACTCGTGATAGTGTTGTTTAAGTCTGGGGGAGGTTTTACTAATATTGTTTTCTATTTTTGAGTTTTATACTTATATATAAAAAAGAGTAGGAATTTACAGGTCAGACGTCGATCGACACCATAGGGTCACCATCAGTCGATAATGGATCGCGACCATCGATCGACATATCATACCTCGCATTGATCGACACTCATTACAGAGTCTGGTATCGAGTTTCTTACTTAAACTATTACTTATGATTTAAATTTTTTCTAACCAAACCCGGACGGATTACACTGGGAATATTGTAATTTAAGTCTGGGGGGAGGTTCACTAACGCTATTTGATTTGTTTTGAGTTTTATTTGCTATATATATATATATATAAGTTTTTCAAAAAGTTTCATTGAGTCAAAAAGAGATTATGATCAAAAATTTATTATTGACTAACCACTTAGCACCATTTTTAGAAGGTTATTTGCAGAGATTACTAGAAAATACTAAAGTGGATCATCCTGCCACTATATCACACTAGCTTAGAAAGTTTGAAGGAACCGAAGCTGATTTCCAACACTAATCCTGACATTATCAGCTTGTTTTGGTATTTGATATAAACTGGATCGGGTTTCTTCTGCAAGTCTTTAAGTTCAAGTCATTGCACATTTGGTTCCATTCTCTCTCTCTCTTCAACATCTACTTAAAAATCCAAACCTTTGAATATAAGCGTTATTGAGTGACGATCTTCATAAATTGCTCCAGTTAAGGTTTCTATACACAAGTGGTCAGTCTCTATGTCTGACTATGTGGTGAGGAATATAGATAAAGTTGTTTCAAGACTAACTATGTTTTGTTTGAAACAAATCATGTTTTTGTTAGCATGAGAGTTTATGTTTTCCCCGAAAAAAACATAACAAAAACCTAATTGACTTTTTATTTAAATTATATATTATTATGGCTAAAAGTAAAATTATTATTTATTCTTGAGTTTTGTATTGTTATTTTGTTTTTCAAGAAAAACTATTAAAAGAATCTATAGTTTCATGTTTTAAAGATATACAATATAAATCAAGAACAACATATTATATATATATATATAAAAATATATAGATTTCGTATTGTTAAACTTTTTTGCATTAATTTAAATACCTTTCATGAAATTTATTAATATATAAATTAAGAAATACTCTACAACTACATAAGTGATCCATCATATCTAATTACAAAAATATATTTTACACATGAGTGGTTTTGAGAGCACTCTCAATAGTAATATCTACCATTGGAATTTTAAAAATATACATGTGTTATATATGTATGTATGTATATATTAATATTAGTATTTAATGGTGATGATTAATTTTACGGGAAACCAACCCAATTTTTTTTTAAAAATGATACACTAGTCTCGCAATTTTTAAAATTACTAAATTAGTAAATATATATAAATTTCTAAAACTCTTATTAAAATATTTATGGCTCTTAACATTTCACGGACACCCTTGTTATACAATAGAATGATGAAATATATAATTTAAACAGTAAATTAAAGTAGTAAAACTATTAAATTTTTGTTTTTGAAATATTTGTATATACTGTAAAATAACACTCAAGATTTAGTTATTCTTTCAGGTGTGTGCAGGTATGTATGAAGATGAGCTTTGCAATGGGCTGCTGTGCTAAGGATAGAATTGAGGCCCACTTTTAACAGTCTCCACCTGGCCGACTTGTTAACCTCATCTTGCCTGCCTTCGATTCCATCGGAGAATCCAGAGATCAGCTCCTCCACGTTGATCGACGAACGCGACAACTGGTGACTCCATCGTTGTTGACTCGATCTTTGCCAGTGATAACGGACGGTGAATCGTCAACCCTTCTCCTTCATCGTCCATAGCTTCAGCTCCGGTGACTTGGCTCTTTTCACGAAATCCGATCATCGTCGTGTATCACTTGGTAGATCCGTCCTATCCACACAAAAGATCGCGACTTTTACCTCTGATTGATGGTGAAAACTCAGTGCAGAAGAGAATGACTTCCGGAATTCTGCAGTAAGTCTTTCTCCATCCCTTGATCATCTTTAGCTGAAGCTCTCTTCTAATCCCTTTGTTGTCTCCTCCTAGTAGTGAAATTCCTTTGGGCGTTCCTTAGTTCTCCGACATGAAACTCGAATTCTTTCAGTTTCTGCAATCCTCCGTCTTCTCAACTACTTCCTTCATGAGAACTCTAAGGTTAGATTCCCATCTCAGAGATACGTTACGTTAATCTATTCTTTGAGTTCTTTCCCTTTTATGATACGTTAATCTTTCCAACTCTCTTTGATTTCAGATTTTGCTGATAACTTATAAAGCTTCCCATCGCAGAAATATAAAGCAAGGTAACCATTCTTACTTGCTTTTACCCTTGTTGCGTTGAACAATGACTTCTGCAGCTCTTTCTCTGTCAAATTTCAACTCCCATCATGCTTTTGCGGAAGACAATAACCTTAGTATTTTCCTTACCTTTTCAGCTAGTGTCCAGATGTCTACTACTCTCACTAAGCATTTAATCAATCCTGAAAGCTTTCCTGTTGACTCATTTTGCAACTTTATTACGATTGAACCTGTTGACATCTTAACCTTTTTATTCATTCTTACACACTTATGTAACTTGAATCTTCTGCAAACGGTGACTTTATTCACTTCAAACTCATACCCAATGAGTTTATGGACCTCATTCAAATCTGTCCTCATACTTGAGACAATAAGACACCATGTAACTAGGTATCTCCACCTGGAATAACACATCGATCTTTCTTGAACCCATGCTACACTCTCTCAGTTACTTATGTCTCTTTTAGTTTTTCCATTATCTCTTAAAAATGTCTTTTGCTCATAAATTGCTACTTGATTTCTTATAAATTGAATTTCTTATTAGCTTTGTCCATTCCAACATGACTTGTACTCTTTCTCTTCCTGATTCATACACTAGACATATTAACTGTTTTTCATGTGTGTGCAGGTATCTATGAAGATGGGCTTTGGAGTGGGCTGCTGTGCTAAGGTTAAAATTGAGGTCCACTAGTAACAATGCTGTTCTTTTCTATTTCATATTGTATCTATTGTCTGTGTTAACCTTTCTTTGATTCATTTCTACCAGCCTCCCGAAATCAAATCTTTCATCAATGCTGTTACTGCTGTTCCTCTCGACCAAATACATGAACCCCTTGCATCTTTTCGCTGGGAATTCGGCAAGGTATCTTAATATTCAGTTTCTGATGCTGTTTTTTGTTTTATTCTGTCTACTCTCGTTTAGGTTTGTGATGATATTTGTCCTTTATATAGGGTGACTTCCATCATTGGGTGGATCTCTTCAATCATTTTGACACATATTTTGAGAAGCACATAAAAGGAAGGAAGGATCTGCATATTGAGGAAGACTTTGAGGAATCTGGTCCTTCTTTTCCAAAGGATGCTGTTCTTCAAGTTCTCCGAGTTATCAGAATTGTCTTAGAGAACTGCACAAACAAACATTTTTATAGTTCCTATGAGGTAAACCTGTGCCACAAAGCCCCTAAATATCATTTGATATTAGCATGGCTTCTTTCTAACTGGTGTCACAGTATACAAATACAAATCAGGGATATTGTAATCAACTCATCATATTATATTGAATTTATGGCTGTTCCTTTAAATATGTTGCTTTATATGCTAATTGTTGATATGTCTACCTGACGAATTCTGACACACTTGTTCCTTCACAACTGCAGCAACATCTTTCTCTTCTGCTTGCATCTACTGATGCAGATGTCGTTGAAGCCTGTCTGCAGACGTTGGCTGCCTTTTTGAAGAGGCAAATTGGGAAATACTCCATAAGAGATGCTTCTTTGAATTCAAAACTATTTTCCCTTGCACAAGGATGGGGAGGAAAAGAGGAAGGTTTTGGCTTGACATCATGTGCTACAGAAAATAGTTGTGATCAGGTTTCTCACCAGCTAGGTTGTACTCTTCATTTTGAGTTTTATGCTTCTAATGAATCAAGTGAACTTCGGGGCGGTTTACAAGTTATCCATGTACCTGATGTCAGCATGCGTGAAGAGTCTGACGTAGAACTTCTGAACAAATTAGTCAGTGATCATAATGTTCCTCCCAGTTTAAGGTTTGCCTTGTTGACCAGATTGAGATTTGCAAGAGCGTTCCCATCTTTGTCAACCCGGCAGCAGTATACATGCATTCGCTTATATGCTGTCATTGTCTTGGTTCAAGCAAGTGGCGACACTGAGAATGTTGTTTCTTTCTTCAATGGAGAACCTGAGTTTGTAAATGAGTTAGTTACACTGGTGAGCTATGAGGATACTGTTCCAGAGAGAATAAGGATACTATGCCTGCTTTCCTTGGTTGCACTTTCGCAAGATCGAACTCGGCAGCCAACTGTTTTGATTGCAATCACCTCTGGCGGGCATCGTGGTTTGCTATCTGGCCTTATGCAGAAAGCGATTGACTCTGTTATCCGTAATACTTCCAAGTGGTCTCTGGCTTTTGCGGAAGCCTTGTTATCCCTTGTTACAGTCTTGGTTTCATCATCTTCTGGATGTTCAGCCATGCGAGAAGCTGGTCTTATTCCGACCCTAGTGCCTCTCATCAAAGATACAGATCCCCAGCACTTGCATCTGGTCAGTACAGCTGTGCATATATTAGAAGCCTTTATGGATTACAGCAATCCAGCCGCTGCTTTGTTCAGAGATTTGGGTGGCTTAGATGATACTATCTTTCGGTTGAAAATGGAAGTCTCTCGTACTGAAGACGATGCAAAAGAAAAAAATTTCAATTCAGACAGTAATGGGAGGGATTCACATGGTCTTGGTAGTTCTCTTAATCGTTCGGATACTGAACAGCTTCCATATTCTGAAGCATTAATTTCGCATCACAGGAAACTGTTGTTAAAAGCGTTGTTACGTGCAATATCTCTTGGAACTTATGCTCCTGGTAACACTAACCTCTATGGTTCCGAGGAGAGCTTGTTGCCTGAATGCTTATGCATTATCTTCCGAAGAGCAAAAGATTTTGGGGGTGGAGTATTCTCGCTTGCTGCCACTGTCATGAGTGATCTCATTCATAAAGATCCCACTTGTTTCAATGCTTTAGACTCGGCTGGGTTAACTTCTGCCTTTCTGGATGCTATATGTGATGAGGTCATCTACTCCTCAGAAGCCATAACTTGCATTCCGCAGTGTCTGGATGCTCTGTGTCTCAACAGTAGCGGTCTTCAAGCTGTAAAGGACCGAAACGCCTTGAGGTGTTTTGTCAAAATTTTTACTTCGTCGTCATATCTGCGGGCCCTTACTGGCGATACACCTGGTTCTTTGTCAAGTGGGCTTGATGAACTCCTAAGACACCAATCTTCGTTGCGCACTTATGGAGTTGATATGTTTATTGAAATCCTGCATTCCGTATTTATTATTGGATCTGGGATGGATGCCGCCACTGCTGTTTCAGCAAATGTGGCTATTGATGCTGCTACCGTTCCTATGGAAATTGACGCCGATGAGAAGAGCTTGGCGGTTTCATATGAGGCGGAACAATCTTCTGATATTGCTTCAGCAAAAATTGATTTGTTTCTTCCGGACTGTGTGTGTAATGTTGCTCGGCTTTTTGAAACAGTTCTTCAGAATGCTGAAGTATGTTCCCTTTTTGTTGAGAAGAAAGGAATTGATGCTGTTTTGCAGCTATTCTCTTTACCTCTTATGCCTCTTTCAACCTCTCTTGGTCAAGGTTTCTCTGTTGCTTTTAAGAAGTTCTCCCCTCAGCATTCGGCTGGTCTTTCCCGGACAGTGTGCTCCTACCTACGACTACATCTTAAGAGCACCAATGAGATTTTGCTTGCCATTAAAGGAACTCAGCTTCTTAAGTTAGAGTCTGCGGTCCAGATGAAGATTTTGAGATCCCTTTCTTGCCTAGAGAGCATGTTGTCCCTCTCCAACTTTTTGTTGAAAGGAACATCTTCAGCTATCTCGGAATTAAGTGCTGCCGATGCTGATGTACTGAAAGAACTTGGTATAACATACAAAGAAATGATTTGGCAGATGGCTTTAAGTAGTGATACCCAGGAAGACGAAACAAAGAGTGTTGATAGAGGATCTGATAATTCAGTTTCAGCATCATCAAGTACTACTGAAAGAGAGAATGATGAGAACTCAAGCAATGCTTCAGCAGTAAGATACACAAACCCTGTATCCATTAGAAGCAGTAGCTCTCAGTCCATTTGGCGTGGGGATCGTGAATATATGTCTGTTGTGCGTGCTGGCGAAGGTATTCATGGTCGTTCACGACATGCAATAGCCCGAATGAGGGGTGGGAGGGCTCGTCGACACCTGGAGCCTTTTAATTTTGATTCTGAGATTCCACTTGATCTACCAGAAACGTCATCTTCCCATGAGCAGAATAAGAAAAGCACTGAAGTTCTCGTTGTTGAAATTTTGGACAAGCTGAATTGTACCCTACGTTATTTTTTTACTGCCCTTGTGAAAGGATTCACTTCTGCTAATCGTCGCAGAATTGATGGAGCACCGTTGAGTTCAGCATCTAAGACGCTTGGTACTGCCCTAGCTAAAGTATTTCTTGAAGCTCTTAACTTCGGTGGGTATAGTGTTACTACTGGGCTTGACAGCTCTCTGTCCGTAAAATGCAAATGCCGGTACCTCGGAAAAGTGGTAGATGACATAACTTCGCTGACATTTGATACTCGAAGGAGGGTCTGCTTCACAGCTATGGTAAATAGTTTTTACGTCCATGGAACATTTAAGCAACTTCTCACCACATTTGAAGCGACAAGCCAGTTGCTTTGGACAGTGCCGTTTTCTATTCCTGCATCTGGAACTGAGGATAAGAAACCAGGTGAAAGGAACACATGGTCTCACAGTACGTGGCTGGTGGATACTCTACAAAACTATTGCCGAGCACTGGACTATTTTGTTAACTCTACATTTCTTTTATCTCCAGCCCCCACTTCTCAAACGCAACTTCTTGTCCAGCAAGAGCAAGCTTCAATTGGTTTGTCGATCGGACTTTTTCCTGTACCAAGGGAACCCGAGACTTTCGTGCGAGTTCTGCAGTCTCAGGTTCTGGATGTCATATTACATGTATGGAACCATCCTATGTTTCCTGACTGCAATCCTAATTTTGTGGCTTCAGTTACCTCCCTTGTTACACATATATACTCGGGTGTTGTGGATGCTACACAAAATCGAAGTGGTGTTACCCGGGGTACAAACCAAAGAGCCTTGCCTCTACAGCCTGATGAAACCATTGTTGGTACGATTGTTGAAATGGGATTTTCAAGGTCAAGAGCAGAAGACGCGTTAAGAAGAGTTGGAACAAACAATGTTGAAATGGCTATGGAGTGGTTGTTTACCAATACTGAGGATCCTGTGCAAGAAGATAATGAGCTGGCTCAAGCACTTGCACTATCTCTTGGCAATGCATCTGAAACTCCAAAACTTGATGATTCAGAAAAATTAGTAGATGTTCCGCCGGAAGAATCGATTCCAAAAGAACCATCTATTGATGAAGTTATTGCTGCATCAGTGAAGTTATTTCAAAGTGATGATTCTATGGCTTTTCCATTGATGGATTTGTTTGTAACACTCTGTAGCCGAAACAAAGGGGAGGATCGACCGAAAATCATGTCGTATCTTATTCAGCAATTGAAGCTAGTAGAACTTGATTTCTCCAAGGATGATGGTGCTTTGACTATGATACCACACATTCTAGCATTAGTTCTCTCAGAGGATGATAACACCCGAGAAATTGCTGCACGGGATGGTATTGTGACTGTAGCAGTTGATATCTTAACGGATTTCAAGCTAAAGATTGAATCTGGAATTAAGATTCTGGCTCCAAAATGTATTAGTGCTTTGCTTCTCATCTTGAGCATGATGTTGCAGGCACATACTAGAATCTCGTCTGAAAATGTGGAAGGAAATCAACGGGGATCTTTAAAGCTAAGCGGTTGTCAGCAAGACTCAGCAGCAGCTTTAAAGAAAGCGTTATCTTTTGATGTTGCTAACGAGGAGTCAAATACGGCCTTGGAATCACTTTTTGGAAAATCTACAGGCTATCTGACCATGGAAGAGGGTCGAAAAGCTCTACTAATCGCATGTGGCCTTATAAAGCAGTGTGTTCCAGCAATGATCATGCAGGCTGCTCTTCAGTTATGTGCTCGTCTAACAAAATCTCATGCTTTAGCTATCCAGTTTCTGGAAAATGGAGGCTTATCCTCACTTTTTAATCTTCCCCAAAATTGCATTTACCCTGGGTATGATACTTTTGCATCTGTCATTGTACGGCATCTGGTTGAAGATCCACAAACACTGCAAATTGCCATGGAATCAGAAATACGACAGACCTTGAGTGGGAAGAGACATATAGGTAAGGTACTACCTCGGACATTTCTGACAACAATGGCACCTGTAATTTCAAGAGATCCTGCGGTGTTTATGAAAGCTGTGGCTGCTACTTGTCTGCTGGAGTCATCAGGAGGGAGGGACTTTGTGATACTGTCGAAGGAAAAAGAAAAGCCAAAAGTTTCTGGCAGTGACCATGGGTTATCTTTGAACGAACCCCTTGGAATATCTGAAAACAAGCTTCATGATGGGTCCGGGAAATGTTCAAAAAGCCACAGAAGAGTCCCTCCTACCTTCATTCAAGTTATCGATCAGCTTATTGACATTGTCTTAAGTTTTCCTAGGGTGAAGAGGCATGCAGATGTTGAAACTGGTTTAATCTCGATGGAGGTCGATGAGCCGGCAATTAAAGTAAAAGGTAAATCAAAAGTTGGTGATCCGGAGAAGGCAGAACTTGGATCTGAAAAATCTGAAGAATTGGCCAGGGTAACATTTATATTGAAGTTGTTGAGTGATATTGTTCTCATGTACTTGCATGGTGCCAGTGTCATACTGAGACAGGATACAGAAATATCTCAGCTTCGGGGAGCCAATCTACCTGATGATTCACCTGGCAATGGAGGGTTAATCTACCATGTCATTCATCGATTACTTCCTATATCTCTCGAAAAGTTTGTTGGACCTGAAGAATGGAAGGAGAAGTTGTCTGAAAAGGCATCCTGGTTTCTGGTCGTTTTGTGCAGCCGTTCCAGTGAAGGACGTAAAAGAATAATCAGTGAGCTTTCGAGAGTTTTATCTGTGTTTGCTTTCTTGGGAAAGAGTTCTAGTCAAAGTGTTCTATTACCTGATAAAAGAGTTCTTGCTTTTGCCAACCTGGTTTATTCGATCTTAACGAAGAATTCTTCTTCCAGCAACTTACCTGGTTGTGGTTGTTCACCTGATGTTGCAAAGAGCATGATAGATGGGAGAACTATCCAATGTCTGACCAGCATTCTTCACGTGATTGATCTTGACCACCCTGATGCTCCAAAGCTTGTCACACTTATTCTCAAGTCTCTCGAGACACTGACGAGGGCTGCAAATACTGCCGACCAGCTAAAATCAGAGGGACCAAACGGGAAAAGGAGCACAGATTCTAATGAGAGACATGACAGTCTTGGAACTTCAACTGAGGCTGAAGCTGATGTGCCAAACCAGAACAATAGCTGTCTACAGCAAGTAACTTATGCAGCAGAGAATGGACAAGAACTGTCTCAACTTTCTTCTCAAAGCGAAGGTGAAAGGGGTTCGACTACCCAAGCTATGCCTCAGGAGATGAGAATAGAAGGCGAGGTGGGGACGGCGACACTGCCTGAACCTATTCAGATGGATTTCATGCGAGAAGAGATTGAAGGTGATCAAATCGAAATGAGTTTTCATGTTGAAAATAGGGACGAAGATGATGGAGATGATGACATGGGAGACGAAGAGGAGGATGAAGAAGGGGGTGATGAGGATGCAGAATTAGTGGAAGATGGAGCTGGTGTTATGTCTCTTGCTGGAACTGATGTGGAAGACCCTGAAGATGCTGGCCTTCGAGATGAATATAATGATGACATGATTGACGAAGATGAGGATGATTTCCACGAGAATCGTGTAATAGAGGTGCGGTGGAGGGAAGCTCTTGATGGGCTGGATCACTTTCAGATTTTTGGGAGATCTGGTGGTGGAAATGGTTTTATTGATGATATTACAGCGGAGCCGTTTGAAGGAGTGAATGTGGATGATCTGTTTGCTCTGCGGAGACCCTTGGGTTTTGAGCGTAGACGTCAAACAGGCAGATCTTCTGATCGATCTGCTTCAGAAGTACATGGCTTTCAGCATCCGCTCTTCTCGAGACCTTTGCAAACTAGCAATACAGCCTCAGTTTCAGCAAGTGCTGGCAGTTTACACAGGCAATCAGAAGCGGGAAACTATGATGTAGCACAGTTTTACATGTTTGATACACCGGTCTTACCGTTTGATCAAGTACCAGGTAATCCTTTCAGTGATCGTTCAGGAGGTAGTGGGGCACCTCCTCCTTTGACTGACTATTCTGTTGTGGGTTTGGATTCATCAAGAAGAGGGGTTGGTGACAGTCGTTGGACTGATATAGGTCAGCCTCAACCAAGTAGCCAATCTGCGTCAATTGCCCAGTTGATAGAAGAACATTTTATTTCCAACCTTCCAATTTGTGCTCCAGCAGATACTACTGTCGAAAGGGAAATCAATAGCACAGAAATCCAAGAGCAGCAGCATCATCCATCTGTTGAAAGCGAAGCCGTTTTGGGAGATGGTAACGACGCGGGTCAACAAAATGAAGCGCCTGAACTGTTGAATAACCATGATAATGTCAATAACCCACCTGATGTAACAGCTGGAAGTTTCTCCCAAGATCAAGCTAATCTAGCTTCTCCCGTCGTCCAAGATGCAGGTGAATGTCCACCGCAGCATGAATTTATGCAGCCTCTTCCTCTGAACAGTACACTAAATGAGATTGACGGAATGGAAGTTGGGGAAGGTGATGGAGTACCTATTGAGCAAGCAGGCCTCGAAGCAGTGAATCATGTCTCCACTGCCCAGGGTCAACCTGATCCGTATAGTATTCAAAACGTGTCTGGTACGGGGATGCCTCTTCCAGTAGATGATCCTGATTCTAATTGCCAACCAATTCTGGATGTAGATATTAGTAGTGATGGTGCAGAAGGAAATGAACCTTCACTTTTGGCTCGTGACAACAATGAGCTCTCATCCATGGAACCTACACAAGATGCAAGGAATGATGGACAGAGTGCTGAAGGTAGCTTGGACGGTGGGGAACCTGGAGCAAATTCCATTGATCCTACTTTTTTGGATGCGCTCCCTGAAGACTTGCGGGCAGAAGTCCTTGCTTCTCAGCAAGTTCAGTCTGTCCAGCCTCCAACTTATGAACCCCCTGCAGCAGACGACATAGATCCTGAATTTTTGGCAGCCCTTCCCCCAGATATCCAAAGCGAAGTACTTGCTCAACAAAGAGCCCAAAGGATGGTACAACAGTCACAAGGACAACCAGTTGACATGGATAACGCTTCAATTATTGCTACTCTACCTGCTGATTTACGTGAAGAGGTTTGTATCTCTAGCTTGATTTGAATTGGGTAATTTGGGTTTGGATTTGGAACTGGTTATAACGTGAAAGAGACTTGTATCTCTACTTTCAGGTTCTCTTAACTTCTTCGGAAGCAGTTTTGGCAGCTTTGCCTTCACCTTTACTTGCGGAAGCGCGGATGCTCAGAGATCGAGCAATGAGTCACTATCAGGCTCGTAATCTTTTTGGAAGTAGCCATAGGCTGAGTAATCGAAGGAATGGTTTGGGTTACAATAGGCTAACGGGTATGGACAGGGGTGTTGGACTCACTATTGGTCAGAGGACTGTTTCATCTTCTGCAAATGGCTCGAGAGTAAAAGAGATGGAAGGAACCCCTCTTGTGGATGCTGATGCCTTGAAATCTCTTATTAGGCTACTACGACTTGCACAGGTAAAGATGCATTCCTAGTTTTTCCCTACCCCTTTCTGGCAAAGAAAAAATCAATGATTTTGGTGCTTCTTATTTCTAAACGCCTAATTGACTATTCTAATGGAACTATCATATGTATTTATCGCTCCTCACGATGATGTTATTTTAATGTATCAGCCGTTAGGGAAAGGCCTTCTGCAGAGACTTCTATTAAATCTATGTGCTCACAGTGTTACAAGAGCAAACTTGGTTCAGATTTTATTGGATATGATTAGGCCAGAGATGGAAAAATCGCCGAGCGAGTTGGCCATAAGTAATCCGCAACGACTCTATGGATGTCAATCAAATGTTGTTTATGGACGATCCCAGCTGTTGAATGGTAGTACTTCCTATCAGTATTCGTTGTTTACTATTCACGCTGGCTTCCAGAGCACAGTCTGACTCTCTTTGTTCCTAACACAGGTCTTCCTCCTCTAGTATTCCGTCGGGTGTTTGAGGTTTTGACCTATTTGGCTACGAATCATTCGGCTGTTGCTGACATGTTGTTTTACTTTGATTCGTCACTGCTGTCCCAGTTGTCAGGCAAGGGTAAGGAGAAAGTTACTCATGTGACAGACTCCCAGAATCTGGAGATACCTCTGGTTGTCTTCCTAAAACTGCTTAATCGGCCTCAGCTTTTGCAAAGTACATCTAATCTAGCACTGGTATGTTTAGCATGGTTTGCAGAGTAGGAATCTTCTCGCTACTGTCTGTAGATAGTTTTTGTAACTCTTATTTTATCTGTATTGTCTATCTACAAGATCTATGTTCTGTATGTTTCAGGTCATGGGTTTACTGCAAGTAGTTGTCTGCACAGCAGCATCCCAAATTGAGGGTTGGTCTCCGTCCTCAGGAATACCTGATAAATCAGAGAAGAATCCGGTTGGTGAAGAAGCTTCGATTGAAACACAAAAAGATGTTGAACCTGAGCTACTGGGTGATGCTGAGCTATCTGTTGTAAGTAGGAAGAACTGTACTGATATATATAACATATTCCTGCAGTTGCCACAGTCAGATCTCTGCAATCTTTGCATTCTTCTTGGATATGAAGGGTAAGAACCTTCTTTTCGTTTGCTAATTGGTTTCCTTGTTTTCCTCTTTCTTCTTATATTTATGTATTTACGTAGTAAGTCTACATAACGTAGGTGTTTTGTTATCCCTGGTTTCAGTTATATCCCTGAATTGCTTTAGATTGATACATGTTTTAATACCTTAATAGGTTATCGGATAAAATCTACTCGTTAGCAGGAGAGGTATTAAAGAAGCTGGCTGCCGTAGATGTGGCTCATCGCAAGTTTTTTACAAAAGAACTCTCACAATTGGCAAGTGGTTTGAGTGCCTCAACTGTGCGTGAGCTAGCAACACTGACCAATAAGCAGAAGATTAGTCATAGTACAGGTTCCATGGCAGGTGCTTCAGTTCTCCGTGTTCTACAAGTTCTTAGCTCACTAACTTCCCCTATTGATAATGGCAACGTGGGAACCGAAAAGGAAACGGAGCAGGAGGAACAAAACATCATGCAGAGACTAAACGTGGCATTGGAGCCCCTTTGGCAAGAACTTAGCCAGTGTATCAGCATGAATGAGTTGCAGCTGGATCATACGGCCGCTACAACAACCGTTTCCAATGCAACCTCCGGTGATCATGTCCTAGGGATCTCTCCTCCGTCCTCTCTTTCTCCAGGAACTCAAAGGCTCCTACCTCTTATTGAGGCTTTCTTTGTTCTGTGTGAGAAAATTCAAACTCCGTCGATATTACAGCAGGATCATGCGAATGTGACAGCGGGAGAAGTAAAGGAGTCTGCTCACAGTTCATCATCTAAAACCAGTGCAGAGTCTCAGAAAAAAACTGATGGCTCTGTTACTTTTTCAAAGTTTGCGGAGAAGCATAGGCGACTGTTGAATTCGTTTGTTAGGCAAAATCCAAGTTTACTGGAGAAGTCCCTTTCAATGATGCTCAAGGCACCAAGGCTGATTGATTTTGATAACAAGAAAGCCTACTTCAGGTCAAGAATAAGACACCAGCATGATCAACACATTTCTGGGCCATTGCGTATTAGTGTCCGCCGAGCTTATGTGTTGGAAGATTCATACAACCAGTTACGTATGCGCTCGCCACAGGATCTGAAAGGACGTCTGAATGTGCAGTTTCAAGGTGAGGAAGGTATTGATGCTGGTGGTCTTACAAGAGAATGGTATCAGTTACTGTCAAGAGTTATATTTGACAAAGGAGCGTTGCTTTTCACTACCGTTGGAAATGATGCCACCTTCCAGCCTAATCCCAATTCTGTTTACCAAACCGAGCATCTGTCATACTTCAAATTCGTTGGTCGCATGGTAATAGCAGGATCTTCTCGTTCCAGTGATCCAATTGTTTTTTTTTTTTTTTTTTGTTTCTATCTGATGTTTGTGATGTCCCTGCAGGTGGCGAAGGCGTTGTTTGATGGGCAGCTTTTGGATGTTTATTTCACTCGTTCCTTTTATAAACACATACTTGGTGTGAAGGTGACTTATCATGACATCGAGGCCGTGGATCCTGATTACTACAAGAATTTGAAGTGGCTGTTAGAGGTTTGTGGAGCTAGTCTTAATTTACCTTCTTTATTATTAAAAAGCTTAAAAATTGAAGTTAGCATCTTTAACCCTTTTTCTGTTCATTCAGAATGATGTGAATGACATACTCGACCTCACATTTAGTATGGACGCAGATGAGGAAAAACACATTCTTTACGAAAAGACTGAGGTGTGTGATAATAGATGTTTGCTTTTCTGTTCATTATACCATATATTGAATTGTTCGTTTTATTTTTTACTGAAAAGGTGACGGACTATGAACTTAAACCTGGAGGACGAAACATACGGGTGACAGAAGAAACAAAACATGAATATGTTGACCTTGTGGCCGGACATATACTTACCAATGCTATTCGGCCTCAAATCAACGCCTTCCTTGAAGGCTTTAATGAGTTGATACCTCGTGAGCTTGTATCCATTTTTAATGATAAAGAGCTCGAGCTCCTAATCAGTGGATTGCCTGAGATTGATTGTATGTTGGATCGTATTGTTCAATATTGTTTACATGTGTTTGTCTATGCATTTAAGTAATAATAACAGTCTCCTGTTATTTCGTCTTTTTTTTTTCAGTCGATGATCTTAAAGCCAATACGGAGTATACCAGCTATGCGGCAGGATCCCCTGTTATTCATTGGTTCTGGGAGGTCGTTAAAGCTTTTAGCAAAGAAGATATGGCTAGATTTCTTCAGTTTGTTACCGGAACATCAAAGGTAAATCAAATATTAGCAGCTTCTATCTAATTCACCTGAAATATTTGGGTGATAATCTTCATATTCTCGAAATTTTGTTTTGTTTTAACGAGAGTGGTGTATCTCTCTTTTTCAGGTTCCTTTAGAAGGTTTTAAGGCATTGCAAGGTATATCTGGCCCTCAAAGATTACAAATACACAAAGCATATGGAGGTCCAGAGCGGCTGCCATCAGCTCATACATGGTTGGAAATCATTACAAACTCATATAAACGATTAATACACGCCTTAATTCTCTCTCATCTCTTCTTGTTCTACTGCAGTTTTAACCAACTAGACCTCCCTGAGTATCCATCTAAGGAACAACTTCAGGAACGCCTGCTACTTGCCATTCACGAAGCCAGTGAAGGTTTCGGGTTTGCTTGAACAAAGCTTCTTGAAACAGGTCACCTTCAGAACCAGTGAAACCCCCCACCAATCATCCATTCTTTCGACTCCTCTGTATATGCAAGTAAGCTTCATACTTGTACATCCTCCTTTATTTTTTATTTTCTAAAAACCATGGAGTGCTATTTTGTAACAAAAGTTTTTACAATACAAATCTCAAGATTTCATTCGTTCCATGGCAGATCTTCGAAGATTTGCAGGCAGGATTGCCTCCGATAGAGACTGCATAATGAATAGAAAACTGGAGAGGCTACTTTTATCTGTCCATATATGTTAGGCTATTAGGATTTACCTCTTCCTCTTTAGATTTTGTAAAGCAAAAATCTTCAAAAATAGAAGAATTGATGTTGCCAACTTCCCAGACATTACTTAGTAGTTGCAATCCATACTTGATGCCCATTGTATCAAAACATTGGTTATATCTTCCATTACAACAACGCGGTACAAGTGCAAGCAAACAAAGGTAATACAAATGCTTTGACTGCAACGGTCCTTGCATCTTCCCTTTGTGCTTCCTCAACAACATCCCTCATACATATTGCATACCTATCGTCACTTATAACTGCTGCGGTGAAGCAGTAGAGGTTGAGTATCCCGAGAGTTTGGAGCAAGAGAAACATGTGACTGAACCTCTTTGCAGCCTCTTCTTCTGCTGTTTTTGCGGTGATTACAAACACAGACTCTGAAACACCAAGTTTCTTTAGAATTGTGTCCATGAATCTGAAAAGGAATAAGCTTGTTCATCTGTAAAGCCACATTTTTTGCTCTTCCACCATTCATGGAATGTTCCTCCGCACCACAAGAACTCGGATAAGCTATATAAGCATTAGCTGCGAGAGTCACGTAACCAAACGGGATAAACCACAAGATTGACACATGAATTCAACAAATCAGAACAGTTTTACCCATAAATCAGAATTCATACCAAAAACATAGAACCAAAAAAAACAGAGGAAAGCTACCTTTGAAATTAGAGGAATGCCTTTGAATAAACGGGAAGTCAAAACAGAGTAAACAAGCACATGTACTGAACTTGGAGCCCAAAGACAAAAGCAATAGTAACCAAGAATCAGTCCTTAACTAATCTTTCCTTGGCATATCAAACCGGACTATACTCTGAGGACAGAAACTGAAAATCTTCCACAAATCATCTCCTCTGCTGCAAAAGCATATGATGCAAATTGGTTGGCACTACGCCGACAAAAGCTTTCTTTTTCCGGGTTCAAGTAGGCTGATTTCCATCCAAGCCATTGAATTGTTAAACCGGTTATGACATCCTTTACCGGGGAACCATATTCTACACCCATATGGCATGGAAAGATCCACATATTACTTAGTTTAGAGTGATAAAGAGATAGGAAACAAACCGGCTTACTTCCGGGTCAAGAAACATTAGTAATTACTAAATTACTGCTTTAACTCCTTTCCCATTGGGAGTTTTTTTTTCATAAGTGCAGTTCGCAAGAGCCTTGATCATCTTTGGCTCTGAAATATCTTGAGTTTTCTTTGATTCTTCTTTTACCTCTTATTGGTTTATATAGGATTAGTCATACAATTTAGTTGTATATATGATTGTACATGAACTGGTTTGTTCCGGATATTATACACAACTGCATATAACGAGTGAACAACTCACTTTATTCAATAACAGAAAGATCCTATTTTATCTTCTTCCTCTCTTTCTATCGATCATCTGATCTTCATGATCGTCGGAGAAGAAAATTGGTTTATGTTCAGTCTACTCTTCTAATATGGTATCAAAGCTTTGAGCTCAAGCTCAAAATCGATTCTCATTCTTTTCCACTTATTCTCGGCGATTTCTTTGTTCATCTTTGAAGTGTTCTTTCTACGATGGTGGTTTCTCTTTGTCGCAGTCGTTCCACGGGCCGATCTCTTCGTGCTGGGAGTTATACCTCCATTCTAGACACTCTGATAGTTGATGATGCTCCGACCACACTTCCAAGTATGATGAATTCTGATAGCCCTCACTCTGCTTTGTTTCTCCATAGTTCTGATCATCTGGGGATGTCGATTGTCTTTGTTCAGCTTGATGGTTCAAACTACACACAATGGTGGTCGGCTATGAAGATTGCTCTTGATGCAAAGAACAAAGTCGCCTTCATCGATGGTTCTCTGTCGCGTCATTAAGCAGGTAATCCCCTCTTTAGGATATGGTCTAGATACAATAGCATGGTATCGAGGCTGTTGAACTCGGTGACTAAGCAGATATATGATATTATTTTGTCTTTTGATGATGCTTTTAAGATCTGTGATGATCTTCATGATCGGTTTCATAAGACAAATTTGCTGAGAACCTTTCTATTGGTTCAGACAATTCAAGACCTCCATGAAGGTTCCATGTATCTTTCGACTTACTACACCTACATTCTTCCGCAGATCACATCTCAACTGAAAAATCATCTAGTTCCAATATATAATGGACTGCCAATTCTATTCAATCCATTAAACTCTACATTTTTAATATATTTTACACATCCATGATCATAATATTTTTAGTAAGCAGAATAAATATTTTATAAATCCAGTATCTATTTTTTTTTATATATAAAAGAATATGAAATTTCAATAAATCTATGTAATTCATAAGGTACATTATGTTTTTTTTTTGGTAACATGGGTACATTATGTTATAAATAGTTTTGTGGATGTCTATCATATGCCCAAAGCCCATGTTCTAGAAAGTTGTAATATCTTAGCTTTGTATCCATATATATTTTTATCATTATCTATTGAATAATAAAAACGACCAATTTTCTCTCTCTTGATACACAACAGGTTAACCCTAATCACTAAGTAAAATACCAAACCAAACATAACTTTAGTCGTATGGGTCGACAAACTCTTTCATTGATTGGCTATGTCTCTCATCCCTCTAATCACTTTCTTCGTTAGCAACTTCGTTCCATCCAACGAGGTTAGTAACTTGACTTCTTGTGATTACAATAATCGAAATAATCAAGCGTCGTATTTTAGTAATTCCTGTTAGATTATTAATCCGATCAATCTAAGCATGCATATATATTTTATTGCTTTGATAATATAATTGAATCGGCTGAATCATTTGACTTAATCACTTTCAATATAATTTATTGTACTCATGTTCACTTGTTACTGTTCTCATCAATTAGTTAACGGAAAATTGCCAAATTTGACATAAAACTTGATTTTAAATGCAAATCTAAACCTCAACATGAATGAAATACAAAAGTAACCTAAATCAAACAAAAAAACAGTGTAAAATTACAAACAGACCCTTATAACCAAACAAAAACTGTGTTTTTTTTTTTACGAATTTAACCTAATAAGTCGTCTGCGCATTTTCTTAGGTCTTCTGGAAGAGTAAATCTTAATTTTTTTTTTTATAAATTTTATGAAAAATATTTTGACAGGAGAAAAATATTCATAATGTAATTATAAACATGTGTAAATGATATAAATTAAGATCTAGTAAAATTGAATTGATTTAAACCTAGATGAGATGAATGAAGTAAGTGATGGTATTAGTTGATTAAAGGTTTGGTAACATATGTTGTAGTATTGTATGTACATTTAGGGGTTAGAGATTGGAAGCTTAACTTTTTTCTTGAAAAATTTAAATTTGAGGTATATGTGTTTAGATTTGTATATATTAAATACTTTTAAAGTTGATATTAAGTTTAACGAAGTGTTGAAATGTTATTTTGTTTTTTATTTGAGTTAGGTTTTATATTTAGGGTTTCAGACGACTTCTACGAAGTTGTCTGGTTTTAGACGACTTACCCGGAAGTCTTCCAAACCGTACAAAACTTTTACTTTTACCAAATTACATTTATCTAACCACTTTTTTTTACCGAAAATATAAATAGTTATTTTTTCACTGTTATTTTCACTGTTTGCTGAGAAAAAAAGAAACTCTAGATGTTTTCTCTCTAAGGCAATTTCGAAGGCGATTTTCTGTCGAAACTCTAGCCATCTTTCATCGAATATTCTAGTCGTTTTCCGCCGATCTCACCACCGGTAACCTCGTTTCTTCCATCAAATATCGTTTCTCCGTTACGACCGAGGAAAAGTAACCTAACCCTCTTTATTTTTTTTCCAGATATAAACGTTTGCGTGGTGTTGAACTTTGTCGCCGATCTCACCACCGGTAAGTTCTTCCTCTTTGATGTCGTTCAGTGTTTTTCTTAAGGCGAATCGTTTTCGCCGCTGTTAAACCTTAATTTTTATAGTCTTACTTCTTCTCTCCCGTCTTGTTTTGCAGATCGGTACCACTGTTGTCGTTGTCGTTGCCGACCAGTACTTCTTCATCTCCGACTGTAAGTTCATCCATTTGTAGCCGTTCAATCTAGTTAGTTACTTCAATCGTCAGATCTGTAGGTTTAACATGATTTTCAGATTCGTAGGTTTAACACGATGTTCCAAAAGACTTCCTGGTAAGTCGTCTTGTTCCAGATGACTTCCAGGTAAGTCGTAAAGTACCAGACGACTTCCAGGTAAGTCGTAAAGTACCAGACGACTTTCAGATAAGTCGTTTAGTACCATACGACTTATCTAAAAGTCTTCTTACCTAGACGACTTACAAAGAAGTCATCTACACACAACCTACCTAGACGACTTACCCAGAAGTCTTCTAACCCATAAATTTACTAGTTTATCAACTTTTCTTTGTTTTGTTTGTGTTTGAGATGTTGGTTTTGATTGTTTTGGAGACTGAAAATGGATTTACCAGAACTCCCGAAGAGGTTATTTACGTTAGGGGAAGAGACCAAACCAGTCAAAAGCATTTTATATCATACCGATGATATGAAGTTGTATTCTGCCATCAGGGCTGCTCTACATCCAGACGAATTCCAGGAGTTGAGGGACTCAAAGTTGGGAGTCTTCCTTAAGTTCAAGGAGCTGAATTTTGCTTGCGCATCAAGGCTGGTTCACTTTATGCTCCGTTTCAAGCTTCACATCAAGAAGAATTATGAGTTTTGGTGTCTTGTTGGTCTGGAACCGGCAAGGTTTTCTCTGATTGAGTTTGAACACCTCACTGGTCTCAACTGCGATTAAGTTGAGAACCTGGAAAATCCGAGGTGTGAGGTTACGGAGGAGACGATTGCTTTCTGGTAGCTTTTGGGTGTTGGTATTGATGCTGGTCCTACTACAGAGCAAATAATAACATCATGTAAGAGATGTGCAGAGTGGTCTCGGGATTGTCAAATACGGCTGGGATACCTAGACTTCTTCACTGGATTCATTGATGGAAGAAAGTTCTCAACTGTAACCCATGCTAGTCTTGCAAGGCTAGTGATGGATTTAGAAGAGTTTGAGAATTATCCACGGGGGAGAGTCGTGTTCAAGGTGCTGATGGACTCACTGTGGAATAAAGATTTAACAAAATCTTATACTATTGATAGGTTTGTACAAGCGATCCAGGTGTGGGTGTACTATGCTCTGCCAAAATTCGGAGCTGCATATGGTCATCCTGTACAAAACAAACCGTCTCCACCTCTGCTAGCTTACAATGGTGGCAAATGACGCAGATTTTTTAAAGATGCCATCAGAAGACAGGTAATTCCATCAGAAAACTTATAACATACTATAGTTTAGCCTTCTGGTACGTCTTCTAGTGAGAAGACTTACCAGAAGACTTAACTACAAGTCTTCTTGTAAGTCTTATGGTAAGTCTTCTCACCAGAAGACTTTCAGACAACTTATAGTTAGTCGTTTGTAAGTCGTCTGGTGTGAAGACTTATAGTTAAGTCTTCTGGTAAGTAAGTCTTCTCACTATAAGTTTATATCTAAGTTTATATTTTTTTTTACTGCAGACTGTCGTGATGAACTTTGTGAAGAAGAAGGAAATTAGTGAAATGTAGCCAAAATGGGACCATGATGTAGAGGATAAGGCCGCAGACAACATTGTTAAAGTTATGCGGAATTAGAATCATCACTGGACCATGGATTGTTGGGAAGTCGCCGGTACTACCTTGTGGTCCAATCAAAAGGATGTTGTCGTGTATGCGAAGAATGAAGAGGGTTATGTGAAGGAAGAGACTACTGTGAAGGAAGAGAGACCTCGAAAGACAGCTCGCAAAATGACTCTTCGAGAGGCAGAAGAGTCTCCTCGAGAGGCAGAAGGGGCTCCTAAGAGTGGGATTACCCAAGAAGTTTTTGAAAAAGGGTTGAAGCAGGTGGCTGATGCCATGAGGGATGGTTTTGGGATGATCCTTAGGTAGATCAAGCTTGTTGCCGATAGAGTCGAAGTTGTTGCTGGTAGGATCAAAGATCCGGAGCAGCTTGCCCCAAAAGCACCAAAGGGACTGCTTCTAATGAGGCTCCTCACACTGCTTTTGAACCTACTAAACGCACAAACGAATTCAAGGTTAGTATCTCTCCCACCAAAAAATCCGGAAGAACTTCTAAGAAATATAGTAGGAAAAAAACTGATTTGCTTCTTTTGTAAATCACAATACATTGTTTGCTTCTTTGTTTCTTGATTGTTCGTTCAAATTTTATAAAATAATATGGTTCTTCTTTGTTTCTCAGTGTTCATTGCATTTTGGTGAGACGATTTACCAGACGACTTACTCGAGAAGACTTTCTAGAAGTTGTCTGGTAAGTCGTCTAGTAAGTCATCTGGTAAGTCGTCTCATCAGACGACTTACGGGAAATCGTCTGTTAAGTTGTTTGGTAAGTCATCTGAAAAGTCTGTCTGACTTTTATTCTTTTTGGTTAAGATTTTGTTTTATCTCATCTTCTTTGGTTCATTTGCAGAGTGAAAGTGTAAATGGGGAGAAAGGAGACTCGAGAGTGTCCAAAGAGGCTGAAGAGGCCAGAGGGACCACATAGGCAAAAGAAGCCGAAGCTGCCTGAGAGGCCGAAGAGACCAGAGAGGCCAAAACAGTCAAGGAGGCTAGAGAGGCCAAAGCAGCCAAAGAGACCAAAGAGGCTAGAGAGGCCAAAACAGCCAAAGATAGAGAGGCCAAAGCAGCCAAAGAGGATAGAAAGGCCAAAACAGCCAAAGATAGAGAAGCTAAAGCAGCCAAAGATAGAGAAGCCAAAGCAGCGAAAGAGGCTAAAGAGGCCGAGGAGGCCAAAGAGGCTAAAGAGGCCGAGGAGGCCAAAAAGGCCGAGGAGGCCAAAGAGGCCGAGGAGGCCAAAGAGCCAAAGGGGCTGAGGAAGGCAAAGCATCTGAAGAGAGTGTTGTGATAATGGACAAGCAAAAACCAACCGCTTCAGATCTAGAGACCGAGGAAGCTAGGAGGCTGGCAAAGAGTGAGACTGGTTTGGCAAATGTCCGGGAAAGGAGTGAACGGGAGAGAAAACTTGCGTGCCATTAGCGATACTTTCGTGCCATTATAGGTCATTAGGTAAACTAAAAATAATTATAATTAAAAATAAAAGAATTTAAAATTAACCCATTTTTTTATAATAAAAATAAAATAAATTTTATTTATAAATCAAATTTAGTTTACAATAAATTTTAGTTTACAAAACAAACCAATAATACATAAATATATTACTCTAATCTTAACTAAACTAATTAATTAATGTAAACCTAACTAAACCAATTGATTAACTAAACCTAAATCTAAACCTAATAGACGCTTCAACCGCCATCACCACCTTCACAAAGCTCCAGCCACCGTCCGTGATTCCACCTCGCCACCATCTGCTGTCCTCCTCCACCTCGTCACCGTCTGCTGTTCTCACCACTGCCATGAACTTTCCTCCTCTTCAGATCTAGAGACCGAGGAAGCTAGGAGGCTGGCAAAGAGTGAGACTGGTTTGGCAAATATCCGGGAAAGGAGTGAACGAGAGAAAAAACTTACGTGCCATTAGCGATACTTTCGTGCCATTATAGGTCATTAGGTAAACTAAAAATAATTATAATTGAAAATAAAAGAATTTAAAATTAACCCATTTTTTTATAATTAAAATAAAATAAATTTTATTTATAAATCAAATTTACTTTACAATAAATTTTGGTTTACAAAACTAAACCAATAATACATAAATATATTACTTTAATCTTAACTAAACTAATTAATTAATGTAAACCTAACTAAACCAATTGATTAACTAAACCTAAATCTAAACCTAATAGACGCTTCAACCGCCATCACCACCTTCACAAAGCTCCAGCCACCGTCCGTGATTCCACCTCGCCACCATCTGCTGTCCTCCTCCACCTCGTCACCATCTGCTGTCCTCACCACTGCCATGAACTTTTCTCCTCCAGCCACCATGAACTTTGCCTCCTCAACCTATCTTTACAAAAAAAAACAAAACCAGATTCATAACAGAGCAACATAGAGAAAGAGATACACAGATACGAGAAGAGAGAGAGAGAGAGAGAGAGAGAGAGAGAGAGAGAGAGAGAGAGAGAGAGAGAGAGAGAGAGAGAGAGAGAG